>CM046874.1:284280879-284555879 GCA_025667525.1 Glebionis coronaria
GAGATTGATCATAAGCTTTATCACAATTAGCATAAGAGTGTGGTCCACCACAAGTTTCACAAGTTATATTAAGAGCATAGGCATGTTGATTAGGAGGGTTATATCTTAAAGCAAGTTGTTTTACTACTGAAGTAAGTTCCTTAATATGATTGGTCAACTCACTCTCACTGGCACTAGCCATACTAGCCCTCACACTCTTGGTTTGGACTTTGGCCTTGTTTTCTATGATTGCCCAAGCCTCATTCATTGATTTAACAAGAATATTACCCCCCGAAGCACTATTTAGTGAATCTTGGTCATTCAAACTTAATCCGTTATAAAAGAATTAATTTGATGTACCTTTGTAAAACCGTGTTGTGGACACTTTCTCAAAAGTTTCTTAAAACGATCCCAAGATTCACTAAACATCTCATCGTACTTTTGTTCAAAATTAATGATGTCATTCCGCAAAGCGGTAGTACGTGAGGGTGGGAAAAAGTCATTGATAAATTTGGTCTCTAGGTCCTCCCATGTTGTAATACTTTGGGGTGGTTCCTTTATCAAGCCAAGTCCGGGATTGTCCCTCGAGAGAGAAAGGAAAGAGGAGCAAACGAATTGCCTCTTGTGAGACCCCATTGTATTTTACGGTATTGTTTAAGTGGAGAAACCTTTTGATATGATCGTGAGGATCATCATGAGTGCGTCCCAAGAATGGTGTAGCGTAAACCATTTGTATAGAACCGGTCTTGAGCTCGAAGTTATTTGCATCAATAGCCGGAACCACAATCGCATCTTCATTGCCTTCAACATGTGATTGCAAGAGCTTGATCATTGGAAGGTTATCCATTGTGCTAACAACAGGAGGCTCGATGATAACGGCTTGTATGGACTTCCTTTTGCGTGAACGGGTACGCATACACCTACAAAAGAAAAATATAGCAAAGAAACAAAAGAAATAAAGTTAACGTGAATAGAAAATATTTTTGGTGCAAAACTTTTGAAAAAGAAATGCTTTTTATGAGTTTTTTAAATATTTTTGGATTTTTGAAATTTTTTTTTTATTTTAAGGATTTTTGAAAATTTTTGACACGAAAAATAACGTTCAAAAGTGAACGGATCCTAAAATCCAACGCGTCTCTCACAAAAAACCGTTAATCTTCACGAAAAGAGCCGGCAGCGGCGCCATTTTAATAACTATATTTTTATTAAAGGGTGAAATCGTCTCTCGACTCGATTCGAATTGACCACGGTTGAAGTGCGACTCAGTTGTTCTTGGTGTAAAAAAAATGTCGTTGATTAACTATTTAAAAATAAAAATTAAAGTTTTAAAAGTAAATGACAAAATATCAAACAAATAAAGCAAGTTTAAAACTTAATTAAAAGTAAATGTGAAAAATTGAAACTTTATAAAAAAAATAAACTTGAAATTAAACTAGGACAAAACACTTTGAAAATAAAGCTTAAGAAAAATGACGGGAAAAATAAAAGTTTAAAACAATTCGGGATAAAGGTCTAAGAAATTAATTCGGGAAGCAAAATCTAAACATAAGTCGGGATGCATAAACTAGATGTAATTCGGAATGTAGAATCAACACACAGTTCGAAATGCACAATATTTGGTCATAATCTGGAATCCTTGTTCTTTAGCTAATCCGGAATCCTTATTCCCTACACAATCCGGAATATGATTCCTATCTTAGTTCGGAATACTTGAAGCCCAAACAATCCGGGATCAATCCTTTAGCTAATCCGGAATCCTAGCCTTACACACAATCCGGGAAACAGAAATTGCACACAATCCGGATTACGTGACAACTATGTAATCCGGAATATAAAGTTCTCACTCAATTCAGAATAAGTGTTGTAAATACTATTCGTAATAACACAGATCCTAACCTAATTCGGAATGATTGAAGAATGCTAGTTCGGAATACAATGTTTTAAAGTAATTCGGGATAAGGATTTTCAAACCCGGATAAGAAAAATAAGCTAAAAACAAATAAGTAAAATTCAAATAAGCACTTAACCAAAAACTTAACCAAACTAATTTTAAGAAAAAGCTAATAAGCCACAATTTAAAAACTTTAAAACACTAAATAATCATAATATTAAAAATCAAATTTTTAAAAAATTTAACTATTAGAAACACTTAATTAAAAATAAGACAAACACACAATAAGCAATAAGCACAATAAGCTAAAACAATCAAACACATGAAAAACAATAAGAACAATGGAATAAGCACTCAATCAATAAGCAATAACATCAAACAAACTACATGATTAATCAAACAAAACAATAGATTTTAAAAAAAACAAGAAAGGTAGAATGAGAATGATTATAAAAAGCTTGAATTAAGATTAAGATTAAAGATTCAAATACAAGATTAAAGATGAAAAAGCTTGAAAAATTGAAAGTAAATCTAGAGAGAGAAAGTAATTTAATCTACTCCTAAAACTTTAATAAAACTATCTAATTATCTAACACCTCCTAATGAAGGATTAGGAGGGTATTTATAGGAGGAGGGGAAGGGTGTTGATGCTTCTCTCTTTCTCTTTGTCTTTTCGTCTTTTAATTTCTTTGTCTTTCTCGACTTTGTCTCGGGATTTTTCGAATGATAAAATGAACTCGTCTTCTAAATTTCTTCTATTATTAGACTTGGTTCTTCGACTTCGTTAAACTTCCGTCTTTAGTCTTTTCCTTCGATAAATTTTTATAATAAGCCTTTGACTTCCGTTCTTTTTGCACTCTTAATATTTTGACTTCGTCTTTTGTCTTTTTCTTCGATAAAAGCTCGTGAAAGCCGTGTTTTCTTCCTTTTTCATATTTTGGTCCTAAAACACAACAAAAATACAAACCACGCATAATTTCGCTTTTTACGACATTAAATACACGTTTTGGTCTTATTTTTATTATAATTAAGTGGTAAAAGGATAAGTGTTTTCACACTTATTATGATTGCATTTGAGTGTTATTTTATGCTTAAAATGTCTTAAGAATGCCAGATACCGTTGATCTGCAATAAGCTTAGATTTGCCCTAAACAAGAATTTTTTATTATAATTATAATATATTTAGAGGTGTTAAAATTCATGGCAGTGTTAACAGTACCTAGGCTCTTAGACTTAATGTCATCAAACAAATAGAGCCCCCCAGATTCACTACCAGTCCCCAAAATAGTCCCCTTGGCCAAGTCCTGAATATAACATTTATCCTCATCAAAACCAACAAACAATTTGCTATCTTTAATAAGTTTATTAACAGAC
Source organism: Glebionis coronaria (assembly GCA_025667525.1). Taxonomy (NCBI): domain Eukaryota; kingdom Viridiplantae; phylum Streptophyta; class Magnoliopsida; order Asterales; family Asteraceae; genus Glebionis; species Glebionis coronaria. The sequence goes on from CM046874.1 coordinate 284,284,124, forward strand.
AACAAGCTAACACAATATCCAGGCACAACCAACACATCATGAAGAACAACATTATTAGAGAGCTTGAGGTCACCAATGTGACTGATATTGGCAATAGTGCCATTGGGATGACCAACAGAAATGTTGAGATTGTAAATGTCAACAACATTGCACATACCAACTATGGAAGTGGTAAGGTGTTGGTTTGCCCCAGAATCAATAATCCATCCCAAAGTAATGGTTTTGACAAAAAATTTAGAGTTTCCACAAAAAAACTTAGAAAAATTAATATTGAACCAAACATTAGCATTAAAAAAAGATATTCTACCTGCCATATTGGACTGAGTGTTGCCAGAGGTGTCATTGATCAGATTAAGAAGCTTGGTGCATTGTTTAGTGGTGAAAGAATTTGGAGAATTACAAGTGGAAGCCTGTTTTTCTCCAGTTTTAATGTCACAATTAGCATTAAAATAAGATTTAAAACCAGTTTGCCTTTGACTATTACCCCCCCTTTTTGTAACCAACAGGATAATCAACCAATTCAAAGCATCTATCAACATTATGACCAATTTGATTGCAATGAGTGCACAAAAGGTTAGGGTTAGGACCCCTATAACTTTTGGACCCATTGCCCTTGTTAGGGGTTCTATTTGAAGCATTGGAAGTACTTCTCTTATTTTGGTTAAAAGTCTTAGCAGCAAAAGAAGTAGCATTCAATTTTGCCTTTGTATTGTCAGAGTTCTCAGGAACACCCCTATGGGATTCCTCTCTAGATACAGTGACATATGCTTCCTTAACATCAGGAAGTGGATCCCTGGTGAGAAGTACAGTTCTAACAAGTTGATAACATTCATCAAGCCCCATTAGGAACTGCATAAGCCTCATGATTTGCTGATGCAAATCCAATTTAGTAATAGCAGAACAGAAGCATTTAACAGCACAAACACTTTAAGGAATTTTTGAAACAGCATCAAACTCTCTCCAAAGAGAGTTCAACCTGTGATAATAGTCAGATAAAGAACTACCCCCTGTTTAACAGACCCAATCTTTTGAAGTAAGTTATAGACAATAGAACCAACAACTTTATCATAAGTTTCATTAAGATCTTTCCAAACAGTAACAGCATTTTCAGAGTAAACAAGGCCCATATACACATCATTAGAAACAACATTCATAATCTAGGTAAGAACCATAGCATTGCATCTATCACATTGGGCACACAAGACATCATTAGTGTAAGACTCTCTTAAACAAGAACCATCAACAAAAGCATACTTGTTTCTAGCTTGTAAAGCAAGTCTCATAGCATTGTTCCATATTCTATAATTTTCAGTTCCCAATAACTTGAAAGGAACAAGAACAGAGCTACTATTATCACTACTATGAATATGAAGTGGGTTTTCAGCATCCAAATTGCTAATGAGAGCAACAGGATTAGTAGTGGTTTCTGGGAGACCCCTACCACCACCATTTCCTCCACCACCATTGGGTGTAGGAGGAGCACCACCAGCACTCATGATTCACACAAAGAAAGAGCAGAGCAGACAAAAAACAATAAACAGATAAGAGCAACAACCAAAACCAAGTATAACAAGCCAGAGAAAAAAGAACAAAGATAATCACAATAAACACTCAGAATATGAGCACCAGAAATGTCAAGTTTTGGACTGGGATTGGCCAGAGCAGGTATCCACACCAGTCAAGGCTGGAGGGTCAAGGTGTTAACCGAATCCGTTTGAACCCACAAACTTGAACAACAGTAGCTCACAAAAGTAACCAAGAGAGAGATAAGTAAGATAATGAAAGAGGACTTACAGCGCATTAACAGCAACTAGTATCTATCTAAAAACCACCCAATCTCTAGATTCACTTAGTCTAGAGGATGGGTGAACCACCAACAGGAAACCCCAAAAAAGAGAACCAAATTAGGGTTAGCAAACCCTAATAAATATTTACCTGAGCGAACTTACCAAAAATGGTAACGGCGCCACCAAAGGTGATACCAGGATACCAGAGAAAGAAAAACCCCCCAAAATTTAAATTAGGGTTTCAAGAAACCCTAATTCAATCTTTCAAGATTTTTAACGACACCACCGAAATAAGTAACGGCACCACCAATTAAAGCTTCATGGGCACCAAAGAATCAAAACCCCCCAAAAAAGTAAAAAATTAGGGTTTGTGAAAACCCTAATAATAATATTTGAGAAAAGGAACGACACCACCAATACAAGCTTCCAGAGATGAAGAGAGCTAAGATCACTACCAAAAAAACAAAACCCTAAAAAATAAATTAGGGTTTCACCAAATCAAGAAACTGATATAACAAAAGACATGAGAGAGCTTAGATAGGCTGAAAGATCTACAACCTAAAGCTCTGATACCATGTTAGAAAACATAATATCAAAGTAGCAGAGATAGATCTTACACCCAACCAACCACCCCTTGGTGTAATTTATTAATAATCAGAGTACAAAACAAAAAGATAAAGACTAGACCCCAAATGGATGCTAGTCGAACGATTACAATAGAAATGGTGAGATCGTCCCAACTAGGTTGCTCCGATCTCCCTCACATACATAGATCACTCAAACACACTCTATACAAGATTAAAAACCAAACTCCCAAGTCAAGTCGTGAACTTGAATAGAGAGAGAGAGAGAGAGAGAGAGAGAGAGAGAGAGAGAGAGAGAGAGATGAGAGAGCTGCACGCACAGATGTATGTGTGTGAAATGAAGTGATAGAGAAAACCCTAGTCAAAGACTAGGGTTATATTACTCGCTAAGTGATAATGGGCCTTAACGGTTCCAAAGACAAAGCCCACCAAGAATAGGTAAAGCCCACCAAGACAAGTAAAGCCCACATATCAATGTCTGTGAATAAACAAAAGGTAACACAAGATATAAAAACACACATATGGAAGATTGTCAAAACAACAAAATTACAAAAGATTACAAAGGATTGTTTAACCAAGAATTCCAACATAAATCTTTTTGACCTCTATACTTAAACCATGAAAAAGAAATCATACGAATAAAATCGAATAAGTCGCTTTTAAGCATACGATGAGCACTAAAAACGACACTATTCCGATACCGCCATATAGACCATAAGACTGCCGAGGAAATGCAATACTCCCGGTCTTTTGATATCCTAGATGCTCTCCAATTCTTAAACCATTGCAGCCAATCAAAGCAAGAAGAGAAAAAAAGCATATCAACATCAATCCAAACACGAATAAGGCTCCATAAGTTAATAGCTGTATCACACCCGAAGAATAAGTGATCACTCGATTCCACACCCACGTTGCAAGAAGGACAAGAAATAGATGAGATCTCTAAACCCCAAGCAGATAAATTTAAACGATTCGGAAGTCTATCTGCTATAAGACGCCAAATAAATATATTTACCTTACGGGGAGAAATTTTAGCCACCTTGTACTTGAAGAGCGCGACGGAAGAATAATGTTATCCGCATGAATACGAGTATCATGCACGGAAAAAACCCTATCGGCAGCAATGCTCCATTCCCATGAATCAAAGGAGTTGTTAACAGAAACATGCCCAACTTCCGAAAGCAAATTCTGTAAAGCTTCTTCATTATTTGCCTAGACCAATTCCATGACCATATAACAAGTCCTTTTCCGATCCCTAGTGGCTGTTTTTTTATTCAGCAATGTACTCGCGCCATCACGAATGTGGAAGGATTAAAGTCTGGGTTGTCTTCTGTAACGTAATCCTCTAATCTATCGGCAGCAATGCTCCATTCCCATGAATCAGAGGAGTTGTTAACAGAAACATGCCCAACTTCCGAAAGCAAATTCCGTAAAGCTTCTTCATTATTTGCCGAGACCAATTCCATGACCATATAACAAGTCCTTTTTCGATCCCTAGTGGCTGTTTTTTTATTCAGCAATGTACTCGCGCCATCACGAATGTGGAAGGATTAAAGTCTGGGTTGTCTTCTGTAACGTAATCCTCTAATCTGTCGTACAGGGCTTGGCGCCAATATTTGGGAATCGTGGCAACATCGTGATAAATACAGTGCTTGCATCATATAGATGTCCGAAACCAAACAAGGAACATAACTTTAAAACGAATACCACGAACCACAAGAAACAGTAACCTATGTATAATGTGTTGTATTGTGTGATACTTTGCTTGATACAATAGGAAATTTGTTTTCGACTGCAAAAGACTAATTGAAGATTATGTCGAGGAAGAGAGCATAAAACATACAAACACCAAGAAAACTTTGACAAAATATCATGTGTATAACTTCGTCTGTATAATTATAAGCAAGTACAAAAGCCAGAAGTTTATGGCCTAAAAACTTCATACATTCAAAACCTGTCCCATGCGGAAACTTCATACAGTAATATATTTATCATAGTTCTAAATAGAGATGCAAATTATAACCGGATTTTTGGAAATCCGGTTCAAAAATCCGAACCGGTTTTTTCAAAATCCGGTTTTCTAAAAATCCGATCCCGGTTTTTTCTATCCGAACCGGTTAGACCGGATTTTAAGATTTTAGGAAAATCGGATAAAAAGCGGATAAATTACCGGATTTATCCGGTTTTTAAAAACCCGTATTTAACCGTTTTTTATTTTATTTTTATTTTTTTTTTAAAAAAATTTATTACTAATATTTGAAATAGAGACCGGTTAAAACCGGTTAAAAGAACCGGTGTTTATAAATCTGGACTTTTCTTTTTGGTTTCCTTGGGCTTTTGTTGGTTTTTTTTTTTTTTTTTTTTTTTATTTCCTTAGGCTTTTGTTGGTTTTTATTTTTATTGTTTGGACTTTTTATAAAATATAAAAATATTATGTGTATAATTTATTTGAGCTTTTAAGTGAAAATATTAAAAATAATAGTTTTAAGAAAATAGTTTTATTTTTATTAACAACTTTATTAAATAAATGACGAAGTTTTAAATTTCGAAAAAAAGTGATAATGTAAAAAATTGATAACGAACATTTTAAACCGAAAATCCCTCGATCCGAAGATTTTTAACCGAAAAAACTGATCCCAAAAAAATCCGATAACGAAAATTTTTATCCGAAAAAAATCCGATACGAACATTTTTATCCGAAAAAAACCGATTCCGAAAAATCCGATCCGATCCGAATCCGAATTTTTGAAAATCCGGTTTTTTCAAATCCGGATTTTTAAAATCCGAATCCGATATTATCCGATTTTTTTTCACCTCTAGTTCTAAATAGCTCGCTATAGCCCACCTTAAGGCGCGCTAAAGCTTGAGGCGTGACCTCCACGCTACGCAATAAGTCAAGGCGCGCTACGACATGAGGTGCAGTTATTTTTTGAATTCAACTCCAAACAATGAATATTATTACATATAAAGAGAGTTTTCTAGCTTTAATTATTATGTACAACACTTATTATGACAATAATATAAACATAGTATTGAAATACATAAAACAAAAAAATATTTTTATATGTTGTGCCGCTATAAGCCACGATATAAAAACGCTAAAGCTTCGCCTTAGCCGCTAAAGCATGTAGCTTGGACATGCCGCAACGCCACGCTTCACGCTATTTATAACCATGATATTTATTACATAAACGAATTTCAAACTTGTTCCAAAACCTAATCAATACCAACTCATTACCTACTGAGTCATACCCTTTACATATATATTGTAATCAAGGCTACACGTTCATGAACTTAACAACATACTTCATTGTGACACTGGTTGAGCTTCTCCTCCATCAGAGTACACTTCTTCCTCTGTGCTATAGTCATAATAATACTCACCCTCCTCGTCATCATCAGAATCACCTTTTGTATACGTGAGTTCCCCAACGTTCCCCTTCTTCAACTGTTCTTGAATCCTATCCCTAATAGCAGTACCCTGACAGAATATAAAATATATTTCAGTAAAAATGGGAATGGATCTTGTTATAAACTCGACTCACACATATATTTTATCTCACCATTTTATGGCAGCCTTCTTCAAACATTTCAAGAAAACCAGCAACCAAACGATCAGCATTCTCAACCCAGAGATTATGATTCATGCCTGCAGTTTTTGCCACTATATGGATCTGCCGTACCAACAATAGAAAAATGATCATTGTCGACTACAGAAATGTAAGTATATAAAAACCATTGCATACCTGCATCTATTTATATAAGACTATAATTGCGATAGGTAAGAACTTTTCACAAGGTATTCCGATAGATGTGGTAAAGCAATTATTGTGTGTCCTTAAAGTTACTTGGCAAAACAAATGCACAAAAATCATGGAACATTTTTGGTTTATAGTTACTCGTACACTTTGTTCACATACTAGTTCAAACTAGTGATAACAATCAATTTTGCAATATGTAACCATCAGAACGTAACTCACGAGTCCAACAAAAACTGGATTTGACCTTGCACGTCATCTTTAGTGGAAACCTAGTTTCACATTTTGTGCACAAGTTTCTTAAATACACATATTAGCATATATATACCTTTTGCCCCCACTATTTTATCATTTAAAGGTTGGCTAAATCCTTTGACTAGTGGTAAACAGCATCAACTAATAACCTTCGAGTACAAGCTAATAAAGAAGAGTGTATACCTTCTCTTCCACCTCCTTTTGTTGTTTCTTCACTTTTTCATGTAGCTTCCTTAAACTCATGTTCACTCTTAATCTCTTTTCCTGGTACATAAAAACAAAGTAAAAACTCAGATATCAGCGTATAACAGCATAAGATTAGAAAGTAGAATACAAGGTGCACAACATGAATAAAGCTATAACCTATTCAAAGGCGACTTTATAATAAGAGCATACCTTCACATAGCTGACACCAAGGTCCTTTCTTGAGTAGCCACGGTCCAAATTGCGCAACACATAATTGTTATAGTCCTTGACGATTCTCATAATTATATCAGATGTGGAGATACCTTCTGTGCGTTTTGTCTCCTTAAATCGTCCAATAGATTTGACCTAAGTAAGTATAAATGTAGAAGGCTTAGATTTATCCACAAATTACCCTTACACTTCAAGGCATACAATACTTTATACGATGCCCTGTGGAGCCCTTAAAAGACCAGTCATATTCCCTTTAATATTTAGACCAAGCCATCAAGCATCGGGAGAGTAAACGATCTTCAAAAGGAAGACTAACATATTTGCAAAATAAATGGATATGCAATAAATTACTCCCTTCCTCTACTGTTACTCAAGACCTAGTGCGCCTCTATCAAGGGTAATTACTTGGCTATGCCAGTTTCACTTCTTTAGGTCCTGTTTTTTAAAATTCGAAAATGGAATCCAGACAGAAGTTACAGGGATTCATGCCATGCCATTTCTGTATTGATTATTGAATAATATCTAAACTTACAAATTCGTAGACATCGTTTCCTGCCCCACTTGCATCAGCGTACCTGAAAGCTTAAGAAAGTAAAAGCAATTAATATCACATACCTTAACCCAAAGAAAATCAACACATCACATACATTGACTGTTTAAGTGCACCAAACTCAGAAAACATAGTACAATAAAAACATAAATCACATTCCAGCACTAAGTTGCCTCAATGATCCTCACATCACATCCCTCAACAATATAAAGCATGTCACTGGAACCTCCTTGACACAATATTGTTACACTACGGATTACTACCATTACATGACTGATTCATACGATATACTAGCAATTTTGAAAAACTGTATTCATGTACACCATTAAGTGAAAGAATGTCCTGGGTTTTTTTAAGCAAATTGAATACTGTTTTGGGTAGGTTGATCTTACGGTAAAGAGTCATGAGCCACATAGTCGATCTGATGCTTATCTATGAATTCCTGGTTCATAACCCAAGGAGCATCTGGGATAACTTCATCAACCCACCTGCATAAAAGCAATGCAAGGCACTTTAAAAATCGAATGTGAAATCCAATAAACCTACAAAACCATAGGAACTGTTGTTAAAACATTAATCAATCAGGAGTTTAAAACATACTTGCAATGGCGGAGCGATTCATATCGCTCCTGATCAGTCATGACTGTTTTCCCCTTAAGGCTGTGGGTGACTTCATCATTGCAGCATCCAACCAACAGATAAGTATTCGGAAACCTATTTCAAGAATCACAGAAGCAATCGTTAGAAATACATAAAGTTTACTTGCTTTTTTTACCTCGGCGTGTTTCAAAAAGACACATCTAACTACATTAACAAGTAATGAGACGCATATAAATACACAGTTATTTTAAAACTTCTTAACAAAAAGAGTTATTTTAACTCATACATTAACACAAACATAACATGTCTAGCGATGATTCATTAATCAAACTTACACTTAACATGAACAAAAAGACACTTATATAATTTGTGGCTAATCAGACGTTCAATATCCCCGCAGTACAGATACGGCTACGGGTCACACACACTAGGGGTGAATAAGCCTTACTTTCTCTAGTTGCACAAACGAACAATGACAGGTCCATTTTGTTTTAATTACTTTTACGCTCTGTTCTCGAGTCTTCTTTTAAAGGAATGGAAAGGGGATGGAATGGGAAAGGGAAAGTAGGGGATGACACTACGAGGAAAGTGGTTATTGTACTTTGTGTTCTTGAGTTTATATTTTTAAGTAGGAAGGAAAGGATAGGAAGCTAACAATACCTATGTACCCTCAAAACTATATTATTTGTGCTTTGATTCATTATTGTGTTTCTCATAAACATACACAAATCAGTAGTTATTTGCTATAACATGATCATATACCAGAAACATTATATAGCATGCTTACATATATTAACAATACGGGTTAAATTTCAAACTAAATCAAATATATCAGAACCTCAGCCCATACTTTAGACATTAACAAGAAACAGAATAATGAATCAAAGCAAAATTCAAATCATAAGAAAAAATATGTACAGCACTCATCCAAAAATCCTATATCCAAACACCTCAACTTTTGATACACCTCAAATATAAAAGTAAAACTAGCCACTTTCCTACAACAAGATATAGAGCCATCTGCTCATTCTAAACACACTTATGAATTTATGCCGAGCCTGCGATCAAATTAGTTACTGAATATGGCAATAGGACTAGCGATAACTATTAGCAGGTGAGATTGTGAAAACGATTTTCTTTTAGATTGTATGCGAGTCAATTGCTTTTGTACATCAGGAAAGTTTACATATGTGTCACAAGAACAAAAAAAAGATGGCATTACTATGTATCTTTACCAAATATGCTGCCAGCTTGGTTTTAACTTTTAAAAAGCGAGAAGCGGTCCGTTGCGCTAACGGTCCGAAGCGAGAAGCGTCGGGCGATGAGGCAAAAGCGCACGCCTCTCGTAGGCGAGGCGCTTACGTTGTACATAACGATTGCGACTTTGTTAAAATCCATAATTCAGACTCTTTGAGCTTAAATGTCATTTTTAGACTAATAAAAGTCCAAATGTCATTTTTAGAACAAACAACCCTTTGAGTTTAGAAGTCCACTCAAACCCTTTTGGGTTTAAATGTCATTTTTAGAACAAAAAGCACTTGAGGCGGTAAAAAGCGTTCCTCTAAGGCGTAAAAAGCACTGCCTCCAATCGCTTTTTGTAACGGCTGCACATCAGGGGTCCCGAGGCGATGACCCCATTGCCTCGCCTCGCCTCACGCCTTAGGCGCAAAAAGGCGCGCTTTTTTAAACCAAGGCTGCCAGTATACTACAGTAGTAACTAATTACTACTAGTTCAATGATCACCAATGGTGTCCAAATGAACATACACCGACCGTCAACAAAGTGATGAAACCTATAATTATCCCTCATAATGATCTCCCTCTTTTCGACTACATATATATACTTAATCACAGTAAAACATCCAATAGTTTGCACTTGTACCAGGGAAACACAAAATGTGGATGTTGAAAAAATAATAAAAACTGTTTTATCATGTAAGTAATGTATTATGTATGACATTTTTTATCAAATCCAATAATTAAAACCTTAAAAACACAACACGAGTCGCGTAATTAAAAAAAAAAAAAAAAAAAAGGAATCATACGATTTTTTGGCTTGTTCGAGAGAGCGGGCGTGACCGAAGTGGAAGAGATCGTAAATCCCATCAGCGTAAACACGGACCGGGCGGTCTGTCGGTGGATCACGCATCCATATTTTCTTTCTTTGTTTTTGTTCCTCCATGATGATTTAAACTTGGAGATGAACAGAAATCAATAAACTGATATATTTTTTGTTTTTGTTTATGCTGATCAATGAATGATGATGGAGGCTTTGTCACTTTTTTATTATATTTTCTTATTTTATTTTTTATAAAAATTAAAATGTTTGTTTAACTAATATTATAATATTGCAAGCTTTGATAGAGATTAAATAATATTAATATTAATTAATTAATTATTATTTAATATAATAAAGTACAGATCTAAAATGTTGATCTTACCAAAAATACAAATCGTATACAAACTCCAATCAACCATTTGAACAAAAAAAATACATCAATCATTTGAAAAAATAAATCCTGAGCTGATGAAACCTTGATAAAATCCTGAGCTGATGAAAAAATAAAACTCCAATCCCCTCACGGTGTTCATCAGCCATCAATCTTTATTACCACATAACCAACCAATTTAAATGTATTGGGCAGCGACGATGGTTTAGTCTATGACGATGACGATGGTTGATCCGGATGATTGGGCAGCGATGATGGTGAAGTCTATGACGATGACGATGGTTGATCCGGATGGTTGTGAAGTGGTGGTTGATGGTTGTGAAACGGTGATACTCTACATCCGGATGGTTGGTTTCATGTTTTTGGTTAATATAAATTTATTTACTTTTATTACTTTTATTTTAAATAATTGTGTCAAAAACTACCCACGCCTAGAAAGTAGCAATTAAGCAATAATTGTGTCAAAAACTCTACATCTTCACCTACAGAAAGTAGTTTTTAGAAATGTTGAAAAATACTCACGCCTCTTTTGAATATCTGAAAACAATTAATACATTTATTACTTGGCATCACTCTATAATCTATATATAAGACATAACTCTATAAGCCCAATATACAAACAACTTCATTATACTCATATACTCATATCAGGATCATATCAGAAATGGAGTCATCATCAAAACTCAGTTATGCGAATGTGGACATGCATACATCAGCATCAGCAGATGTTGAACAAAATGTTGAACAAAATGTGATCAATGCTCGTGGTGGAGAGGTTTGGTTTCACTTTCATATGTTTTATTATCTTCTATACATTTACCTTTCATGCAAAACAATAATGTTTCTTCTTTTACTGTTCTTTTACTGGTTAGATCGACTTGAAAATACAAAAAGCTTTTGGGCCAATGCAAGTTGACACTGTCTTCAACCCTACTGTAGTGGATCTTGAGGTTGAGGTAAACACATATTATAAAAGTTTTACACAATTTGTTTGGTGTGTTTTCTTCATTACTTTCAACTGCAAGTATACATATTGTAGTTTCTGCTTGTTTGCCTTCGAGTAATCTTTTGCCACTATAGGTTCTGCTTGTTATACATACTGTAGTTTCTATTTGTTTGCCTTCGAGTAATCCTTTTTCCACTATAGTTTTTGCTTGTTATACATACTGTAGTTTCTGCTTGTTTGCCTTCGAGTAATCTTTTTCCCACTATAGTTTATGCTTGTTGTACCAAAAATAAAATAAAATAAAAATATAACGTAGCCAAAAATAAAATAAAAATACAACATAGCCAAAAATAAAATAAAAATAAAATAGCCAAAAATAAAATAAAAATAAAATAGCCAAAAATAAAATAAAAGAGATACAACAACAGTTAATGTGATAATTTAAAAACAGTAGGAGTACATGTGTAATGCTACACTGATCATATGATATATTAAGTAGTAGCAATATCATAACAGGTTTTATGCAGTTGGACACCATCACTTGGCTGGCGTAGATCCTCGCGACAATAGACTAATAGCTTATTAAATAAACTATAAAAACTAAATAAATGATCTGTATATGTGCAAATCGCTAACTCACCCCCAATCAAGCTGGTTTTAAGATCACTTAACAGTAGTGCACTCTCAGATTTTGTTTGCTCTGTCAGTCTGTTAGGATCCACAACTTCCTTAATCAAATTCATATTACCATCTTTTTCAGTTGTGGGTCCAAAATCTTCAGCACCTGAATAGAAAAATATCAAACTTTAGATACAAAAAAATAGTAAACCGTCAATATTCAATCCTACTACTAAAGTATAAGAATTACAACTTCAGTACCTTTAACATCAACATATACACTTATCTCTTATGTAGCAGTGGGATCCATACTTCACAGTCGACACTTTTGGTGCCCTCAACAACCCACATGCGTTTTATAAAATCAACTACATGTGTTTACGTTATATATTTGTGTAGGAATCAATCTTCATGTACCACCAACCATTCGACCAACCACTCGACAAAGGAAAGAATACCAAAAAAGTTATTATCAGCGTCGTAAAGAAAACAATATAGGGGAGGCGAATGCTAACATAGGTAATATAACTCTCTATACTATATACGTCTTTAAGGAATTTTGTATTATATTACCAATAATGGCTTTAAATTTCAAACCAGATGATCAAACTGAAGACGATCCATACAATTTTGTATTCAATGATCTTCCTACAAAGCATCGTCTACTGGAGCAACCACCATGTGTTCATTGTGGAGCAAAGAAAATACAGTACAATTTCCCTACTTTTTGTTGCATGACTGGTAGAACAACTTTGAAACCCTTAGACATACCTCCAGAACTCTACTACCTATTCACATCGCAATGCCAGTTAGGAAAAATGTTTAGGAAAAACATACGTGCCTACAACACAAACTTTTCCTTCCCATATATGGGTGTAAAATTGGACAAAAGGTACAGCGCTAGGGGTTCTAGAGTGTATACTTTTCGCGTGCAAGGAGGGATATATCATAAAATCGATCAATTGATTCCTAGAGATGGCCAACCAAGGTATTTGCATTTGTACTTTTATGATGGGGAATCTGATGGTAATTTCGTATAACACATTTATGCCAAGCTAAACCGTTATATTTTATTAATGGCTCATGTTAATAGATTATACCAATCGAACATGCTAATAACAAACATAAATAAAAGAGACTGCTCCATATATACAAAATAGCCAATACAAACCTACCTTTAAAATTAGTTTATTTTTGCCACAATGCAAGTAATTAATATTTATTAATTTGGGCCATTGATAAAACATAATTTTTGTACTTTTCTAACATGTTGATCGAGTTATAACAACTTGATAGAGTCCTCACACATCTTTTTAACATCACCACACAGGGATTAACACAAACACTCGTAGAAAAACAGTAACTATGCGAGAGTATTACTGTTACAAATTCCAAATTCGGCCACATCATAACTTGATCTTGTTTGGAGGGCGATTGTTTCAGCAATTTGTGGTAGACACGTACATAAAGATACAGACTTCACGCTTGTAATTTTGTGAAAAAAAAATCAATCCACAATTAGAGCTAATTTGTATCAAGGAATAGTTGATTCTATTATTGTCGGAGAGGTTCATTCAAATAGACTTGGCCAAGTTATTGTCTTGCCTGTCTCTTTTATTGGAGGACCTCGTGACATGCGCATACGTTTTTTGGATGCCATGACGTTAGTACAAGATGCTGGGAAACCTGATGTATTTCTAACCATGACTTGCAATCCAAACTGGCCAGAAATCGTGGAAGAGTTTTATGAAGGACAAACGACCCAAGATCGACCAGACTTGGTTACAAGAGTGTTCCGTGCAAAATTAGAGTCTCTCAAGTACTGGTTGTTCACAAAACATATCCTTGGCGTCGTTTCATCATATATATATATATGTTATCGAGTTTCAAAAACGAGGTTTACCACATGCACATTTTATTTTGATTATGAGATCAGCTGACAAATTGGCAAAACCCGATCATTACGACAAAGTTGTATGCGCTGAAATCCCAGACCCGGAGAAACATCCAGAATTGCACCAATTAGTTCTAAAGCACATGATTCATGGTCCTTGTGGTCACTTAAATACTCAGTGTCCTTGTATGAAGGGTGAACCAAAGACATGTCGCTTTAATTATCCTAAGCAATTCCAAGAAACGACGCAACAAGGAGACGATTCGTACCCATTGTATCGACGAAGAGATAACGATATTAAGGTAAATGTACGGAACAATGTCCTAGACAATAGATGGGTTGTTCCATATAACCCTAAATTGTTGATGATGTTCAATTGTCATATCAATGTGGAGGTGTGCTCGAGTATAAAATCCGTTAAATATGTCTTCCAGTACGTCTACAAGGGTCATGACAAACAAGTTGTAAATGTTGATCTAAAAGGAGAACAAGTCATTAACGAGATAAAGAGATTCCAAGATGCGCGTTATGTATCACCCCCCGAAGCTATGTGGCGAATTTATGGCTTCCCCCTATCTAATATTCATCCCTCTGTTATGTCACTGCAAGTTCATCTACCAAATAAGCAGCTGGTTCGGTTCACAGAAGACGATGTACTGACTGACATTCTTGAGAGAGAAAGGGATAAAAGATCAATGTTGACTGCCTTTTTTGAGCTGAACACTACAGATGAAAACGCGCGCCAATATTTTTATAAAGACATCCCTAGGTACTATACATGGAGTAAGAGTACACGCAAGTGGAGCCCTAGAAAAAAAGGGAAAATGAGAGGGAGAATGGTTTCCGCTAATCCTGCTGAAGGAGAGAGATTCTATCTACGTGTACTGTTGCAACATGTTAAAGGCCCTACAGGATTTAAATATCTTTACACAGTCAACAATGTATTGTAGAATACATTTCGTAGAGCGACACTAGAAAGAGGATTAATAAAGAGTGATAATCACATACATGCCTGTTTACGTGAGTCCTCTGCGTACGAGATGCATGGACCTCTTAGAAGACTATTCACAACTCTTTTAATCTTTTGTGAACCAGGAGATGTTAGAAAGTTATGGGATGACCATTATGAATCTCTTTCAGAAGACTACAATTTACATTGTACAAGTGCAGAGCGGGTTCAAAATATGGTTCTAACGGACATATCAGCAATTCTGCAATCCATGGGTAAGAGTCTTGCTGATTTCGATCTTCCCAGCATCAGTGCGGATGTACGTGCATATGCATATGGATGTCGTGAAGTACACGAGGAAAGATCGATTGTTGTACAAGATGAAGATATACTTGCTCGACATTCGCTCAATAATGACCAAAAATTAGCATATGATACCATAATGAGACATGTTGATGACGATTCTTCGGGTGTGTTTTTTATTGATGGACCTGGTGGAACTGGTAAAACATTCTTGTATAAAGCTTTGCTTGCCACTGTTCGTTCTCGTGGACTTATTGCACTTGCCACCGCTTCGTCAAGAGCTGCTACAAATAACCATGACAGGGGGCAGAACTGCTCATTCGCGATTTAAGATTCCTATCAATCTTACTACAAACTCAATATGCACCGTCAAAAAACAAAGTGGCCTTGCTAAACTACTTTGTCAAGCAAAGTTAATAATATGGGATGAAGATCAATGGCTAAAAGACAAGCTGTGGAGGCGGTAGATCGAACTATGCAAGACATTGCCGAGGTAAAACTTCCTTTCGGTGGCAAGATAATGGTTTTGGGAGGGGACTTTAGACAGGTTTTACCGGTCGTAAGACGCGGAACACGGGCCCAGATTGTAGATTCAAGTCTACGAATGTCACCGCTTTGGTCTATAATTAAAAAAATGCGGTTAACCATAAACATGAGGGCTCGAACAGACCCATGGTTTTCAAACTTTCTATTACGATTCGGTGGCGGAGTTGAAGAGGTCATCGACGAAAACTACATACGTATACCCGATGACATGACAATTCCATACACTACCGAGGCTGCCTCAAAGGATGCATTGATCAATGAAATATTTCATTCCTTTGCTAACAACGTTGAGACATCTACTGATATAGTTTCAAGAGCAATATTATCAACTAAAAATGAACGCGTTGATGGCATTAATGACATGTTGATAGATAGATTTCCTGGGGAAGAAAAGGTTTACTATAGTTTTGATGAAGCGGAAGACGACCCACAAAACTTCTATCCTCTTGAATTCTTAAACTCTCTCAACGTGAGCGGATTTCCACCACATTACTTGCGTTTGAAAATTGTATGTCTGATTATCCTTTTAAGGAATCTCGATCCGGCAAATGGATTATGTAATGGTACGAGGTTGATATGCAAACGCTTTGATCCTAATGTCATCGATGCTGAAATTGTTGTAGGGTAGCATGTTGGAGTTAGAGTGCTCTTGCCAATAATTCCTCTAGCTCCATCAGAAGAAGATATGTTCCCTTTCAAGCTAAAGAGAACGCGATTCCCTGTCCACCTTTCCTTTGCGATGACCATCAATAAAGCTCAGGGGCAAACAATTATAAATATGGGTGTGTATTTGCATGACTCTGTTTTCTCCCATGGCCAACTTTATGTAGCATTGTCTAAAGGGATATCACGTTCAACAACCAAGGTTTTAGTGAAGCCAGTCAAGCAGTTTGCTGAAGAAGGAGTGTATACCTCAAATGTTGTATACCAAGAAGTTTTGCGCGATGATTAACGGTCCTTACATTTTATCATTTATTGTTTGACGTTTAGTTTAAAAACTGATTTTAATATGTTGTTTGGTATTGGATATTTTATTTAAAACTGAATTATCACATGTTACAACATTTTGCAATTATATTTGGATCTTGCCATGATGTAACGTTTCGTTAATTATCTGCCGCTAGGCAATTCCGCCGCTATGCGCAGGTACTCGCCTAGTATCTTATAAAGAGTATATCTTGATGGTTGAATGTTGAAAATATAGGATGGTTGAAAATATGAGTCCCACTAATGTCAAAAATCTATATAAAGCATGTATATGCTCAACCAAAATCCAAGCCTTCAATTTTAAAATTCAAATTTTCACACCAACATCAAGATCTAAATTTACACACTATACCAACATCCAAACCTAAAAAATTCTAACTCAATAAACATATACAGTATAAACATACAAACAAATACTACCTCACAAAATAAAACCTCTCTCATATACTTTCACCTAAAAAACACACACTCAAATCTCACCTGGAAAAGTCTACATCTTATATCCTCTTTTTTACATAAATAAATCATCCACCACCAAAGACACAACTCAACAACCAAAATCTCTCTCTACCACCGAACCACCTCCACCACCATGTCCATCTTGCACAGAACCCCACCACCGATACCTCCACACCATAAATTAATAGGTTTTAAGTTTTTTGATCTATGTAAACAAAGTAAGTTTTGAATATTTTTTGTTAGATCTATATGTATTAAATATATTTTGAAAGTTCTTTTATATCGATATGTAGATCTTACTTATTGTAATGATTTTTTTTTTGTTTTTCTTATTCCAGTCGTTAGTCGCCACCGATCGTCATCTCTGCCTAATTTTTGGTGGAACTAGCCGATTGTCGCTGACTGTCAACGTCACCACGAGCTGAGCAGACTACCATAAGTGGATTTTTAAGGTTATTTTTAACATTTAGCCTGATGGTTTTTTTATGTATATTGAAGGTTTTTTTTTGTCATAAATCATATATTCAATAAGTTTCTTAAATTAGATTTTTATTTTTTGGATCTTGCTGGAACTAGCGTCGTCGCTGCGTCCCTAAAGTCACCAGAAAGAATGATGGTTGCTGAAAATATGGTTTATATTACTAATAGTTTATTATTTGTATCGTGATGTGTATTTTCTTTATAGAGTATGTTTTAATTTCATGTAAATTATTGTAACAGAAAATTATTTATAATTGAAAACTTTTGATGTTTAGATTTGGTTGAAATTTAGTATTGATTATTTAAGATTTGATTTTTTAAAACGTGTACTTTTGTACAGTTTGAAAATTTTGAGTATGTAAACTTTTGATCTTTAAATATTTTTATTGTTTAAAGAGTTTAAACTCTAATAGTTTTTGGATTTTAAACTATTTTGAAATTTGAAAATTTTACGTCTTTTTAACTTTTTTTAAACTTTGAATAGATTGTAAAATTTTAAAAATTTTAATATTTGATAACTTCTAAAATTTGAATTGTAAAAGTGAAGTCGCTTACAAGTCGCCGGAAAAGTTTTTTTCAGCTGCTATTGTGTCGCCAGATAAGTCGCTGCCACTGTGTCATCGGAAAAAGTCTTTGTTGCCGATCATAGACGGTTTTTTTCTGTCATTGGTGAATTATTAAATTTATTGTAATTTTGCTTCTAATTTCAAATTTGTTGTACATTTGTTATGGTATTTCTTTGTTATAACGGTTGTGTAAAATTCGAATATAATTTTATTTTTTTATACAAATTTGCTTGAGTAAATTTTGGTAAAATGTTTGGTAGGCTAAAAAAAGTAGAATAAAGGACAAGGTGAAATACAATCTTGGGAAAACAGAAAGCAAAAAGCATGCGTAATAAAATAAAAAAATGATACAAATACAGTCACAACTCACGAGGGTGTTGGACAGTCACGAGGGTGTTCGTTTGACCAAACTCAAAAATTGAAAATTTTGAAATGTTCACTTTAAAAATAACCTTTTAATATGTACTTCTTAGATAATGATGATATGTTACTCCGTACTAACTTGCTACTCCATCTGTCCTAAATTAATAGTCCCCCGACAAAAAAACATATTCTTTTAGAAAACATCACTATCGCTGCATTCTCTCTCTTACTTTTTGGTAAAATGACATTCTTACCCTTATGCAATTAATTAAAACTTAATATATATCTTGTAATTTCTAGTACCACTAAGTGCAATATAGTAAATTTGTTACTCCACTTACATCTATTTTTGGAAGGGGACTATAATTTTGGGACGTCCCAAAATGGTATACGGGACTATAATTTCGGGACGGAGGGAGTACTATGTTATGCAAAAAACATGAATGTAAACTTTGTTTTGTGAAATTTTGATAATATTTTTAATCCCTTCGTCTTAAATTAATAGTCTCACGATAAAAAACACATTATTTTAGAAAATATCACTCTTACAAACGACAAAAAACACATTATTTTAGAAAACATCACTTTACAACATTCTTTCTTACTTTTTTGTAAAATGATACTTTTACTTTTATGTAGTTAATTAAAACTTCGTATATACTTTGTAATTTTTAGTACCACTAGGTGCAATATGATAAACTTGCTACATTACTTACATTTATATTTTTTTGAAAAACATGATGCTAAAATCTTGAAATCGCTCGAGTAATAAAAAATCATAAACAAAAAAACACAAACACATATATCGAAATTTTGTCGAAACTAAATATCAATACCACTAGATGACCGTGTTCGATTGTTAAATATAATGCTCGAATATATTATTGTTACAATTTTAAACGACTAATGCAACTTATAACGACGTTATCTGAAAATGTTGAATGTTGCAACCATACCATAAAAAAACCTTTCAGCAACGCAATCATGTCGTCTAAAAAATTATTCGCCGTCGAAATCTGATCGTAACTATTAAAAGTTTCCGTTAGGCGCGGGTTGTTTATTAAACTTATATATAGAATGTATTTATGTATTGAAATGTCAACTTATCAACTCAATGTATTTTGAAAAAGATGTCAAATATATGCAAATAAAAAACTGTAATTATTGTATGCGTATCAAATTTAGGCGGGACAAAAAAATGAAATATCACGTACAATTACTATTTACCGATGTATTAGTGAAATCAGTCAAAGAGGGGTCGACATCTTAAATGTCGTGTACCAATAACTTTTACAGGACGAGTAACATGCGTTATTAGATTTTATCTCATAATTGATATAATGTTTTCACTCTTAGTTTTACCAAATGTATTTATATGTTGTTTGATATTTGTTAAGAATTTATCGCATGTTATGGGCGTTTGTAATTCTATTTTGATCTTTTCACATTTTATTTTGATCGTTACAATAAACATTTTCCACAAAATCCTATATCGTTAATTATCTGCCGCTAGATCTTTCCGCCGCTATGCGCCAGTACTCGTCTAGTACTGTATGACTTTAAAATGATGTCCACACAATGAGGGGTGATTTTATATGTTTATATGTTGTTTGTCGTATGACTATTGACCAAGGTCTAGAAAAAGGTTATGTCATGTACTATCAGTATGAGACGCGTTTTTTAGTTAGACCAACAAATCATATGTAATATTGTAATCAATGGCGGACTTTTTTAGAGATTTCATAAAGCTCGTTTTTTTTTAAATTTATGATGTAAAATTATACATTTCGTTTTAAGATTATCGTTATTTTTTTATATGTCTTAGATGATGTTCGTGTATAAGTGAACCAGACTCATATCCGAAACCCGGATCTTAAACCCATATCCGGCCCGAAATAGGAAGCAGGAGTCAAAGGTAGGTCAACCGACAAACTCCCCTAATTCTAGGAATGTTGTCCCCAATCGGACCAACAAGGCCCCGACCAAAGCCCATTGGACATTCCGGATTTTTAGGACATTTGAGCAGTATAAATACCCCATTGGACTCAAGTTTGAGGTAATTGTTTTTACCTTATAATATTACTATTTTACTGTATATATTTACTTATCCATTTCGAACCATTTCATTTACTTACTCTTACGCCGGAGCTTGGTCTGGGTCTTCATACCCGGACGAGGCTAACGCGTTTACTTTGATTTCAGGATATCCGAAGGACAAGCCTCGCCTAGTCTGGAGGATTATCCATTTCAGACTCTTGCAAGAAACTGCACGAACATTTGGCGCCGCCCGTGGGACCTGATATTCTATCTGCCAGTTGCTTAGAATGGCAGGTCCTACTCCCCTTGTCACTCCGACAGGTCCTAATCTTCCCATCAATTTGATCACTTCAGAAAACCAGAACCTCACAAGGGAACAACTTGAACAACACATCTCGGCTTTGCGATCGTTAGTCAATGAGCATAACCGGAACGCTGTGGGGCCAGTCCGATTAAGTTTCAATGAAGAAGACGAAGGAAGCAGTAGCACCAAGATAGTGCGAGGAAGGGTGGTGTCCGATGCGGATTTAAAGAAGCCTTTCAAGGAAACGGTCAAAACCCCTCTTACTAAAAGAATTATTGATTTCGCAGGACCCGAATACAAGCTTCTGGTTAATGTCAAAGCATACGATGGCTCAGGAGATCCGGAAGACCATCTGAACCGCTTTGCAGGAGCAGCCAACTCCAGAGAATGGTCGATGCTGGTTTGGTGCAGGATGTTCCAACAGACATTGGATGGAGGAGCAAGAGGATGGTTTGAAAGCTTGGAGCCGAACAACATTGATGAATGGGCCGACCTAAGTAAAGCATTTACCAAAAGATACTCGATTAGGAAGCTATGTCACAAGGGCCCACACGAGATAACCAAGATCGTAAGGAAAGAAAATGAGTCACTCACAGAGAGATGGACAGTAGAAGTAGGTCTCATCCACGGAGTTCCAGAAGTCATGAAGATTTCAGCGTTCATGGATTCAGTCAAGAGCCCTGAATTAGCAAAAAGATATTCGGACAAGGCTCCTGAATCGGTGGATGAAATGATGGAAAGGTTAGACGACTTTGTCCGAGCAGAAGAGGCATTTGCCAGCACTGAACTACCGAAAGGGGAAGGATCCGAGCAATTCAGAAAGCCCAACGAAGGGACGATCACAATCAAAGATATAATGGTCGGAACAACAATCGAAGGAATGATGGACGAGAGGCATATAGGGGAAGAGATTTCCAAATCAACAACAGGAACAGGGATAGAGACTATCGGGCACCATACCCACCATCCCGAAATGACAATTACAACCTAAATGATAACTACAACCGAAACAACTTCAACCGAAACGACAATTATCATAGGCCAGCACCTGTCTTGAGCATAAATTCCTTAACAAAGAATTTGAAGGAAATTTTGATGACCGAAACATAGCTATGTTTGCCCCCTCCCCATCCGATGAATAACCCAACACGAGGTGGAAACATGGATAGATATTGTGATTACCATCAAGATAAGGGTCACTACACCAACGATTGCATCCATCTTAGGAAGCAAATCGAGCTGGCACTAGAATCTGGAAAGCTGAATCATTTAGTGAGGGACGTAAGACAAACAGGCCAAGACAACCGAAGAGACGAACCTCCGAAGCAGGATAAGATAATCAATATGGTACGAACCATTCCGGACAGAGAAAAGAGGAAGCTTAAAGGAGAATTTGAAGAATGGATGAAAGTCCCCATAACGTTCCCCTTCTTGGAAGAAGACGAGATGTCTGATGACCCGATAATAATAGAAGCGGAGCTAGGAGAATACTTGGTAAGGATAATCTATGTTAATGAAGGGGCTTCGGTCGAAATCATGTTCGAACACAGCTTCGACAAACTACCCACAAGCATCAAGTAAAAAATGAGGCAAACGCATACGAATTTAGTTGGTTTTGCCGGAGAAGTTGTCAAGCCAATCGGAAAGATTGAGTTGGAAGTAAATTTCAGATCGAATGGTTTGGTCTGCCAAACACACATGAAGTTCGTGGTGATAAGTGCTCCGTCACCATATAATGTCATAATAGGAAGGCCAGGCATTCAGATCTTGAGATCCGTCCCCTCGACTATTCATGCAATAATAAATTTCCCCACACCAAGAGGCATAGCTAACCTTGCATCTCGGTCAGTTATTATTTCGGAATGTAGACAGTTGGAAAAGAAGCAAACCCCAACTCTGTCAGCCAAAGAGCAAGATGAAAGTCAGGTTTCAAACACGACGGAAGATGTAATGCTTAATCCTGTATATCCGAATCAATTCACCGTCATCGGAGGAGCATTGACAAGGACCTACAAGGAAGCTTTAAAAAACTTATTAAAGGACAACTTGGACGTTTTTGCTTGGGAACCATCAGACATGACTGGAGTGCCGAGAAGGATAATGCATCACAACTTGAATGTCAACGAAAGTCTGGGGCCAATATGTCAATAACGAAGGATGCTAGGAGCTGAAAAGAGTCAGGCCGTAACGAAGGAAGTTGAAGACTTGGTAAAGGCAGGAATCGTAAGGCCAGTTAAATATCTCACATACATATCCAATCCGGTCATGGTTAAGAAAAGCGACGGATCATGGAGGATGTGTGTCGATTTCAAAAATCTGAACTCAGCGTGTCCGAAAGACTATTATTCACCTCCGGACATTGATGAAAAGATCGAATCCGTTGTAGAATCTTGTTTCAAAAGTTTTTTGGATGCGTATAAAGGATACATCAAATTCAAATGGCAGAAAAGGATGAGGAGAAGACAACTTTCTATACGGATCAAGGAACCTTTTGCTATACCAAGATGCCATTTGGATTGAAAAATGTCGGAGCAACATATCAAAGGCTAGTGGATTCGGCGTTCCAGTCGCAAATTGGAAGAAATTTAGAGGCATACACTGATGACATGGTTATCAAGAGCAATGACGAGAAAGGTTTATTAGCGGACATTGCGGAAACTTTTGACAACCTTCGGCAGATCAACATGAAGTTGAATCCAGTCAAATGTTCATTCGGGGTAGATGAAGGAAAGTTTCTTGGGTACATGATTGCTCCGGATGGAATCCGAGCAAACCCGAAGAAAACTAGAGCCATTTCGGACATTCAGTTACCAAAAACATGGAAGGAAATGCAATCCTTGAGCGGGAAGCTGGCTGCTTTGAACCGATTCCTAGCTCGCTCAGCCGAACGAGCACTTCCTTTTTTTAACACTTTGAAGAACATCACCAAGGAAAACAAGAATGAGTACAAATGGACCCAAGAAGCGGAAAAGGCTTTCTAACAAATGAAGTAGTTGATCATCAATCTACCAACTCTTACTACTCCCCGGCCGAAGGGACCATTGTACATGTATTTAGCGGCTTCACAAGAATCAATCAGCGCGGTGTTGTTAACGGAATGGAATGGGAGACAATGCTCAATCCATTACATCAGCCGAACATTAACTGATGCGGAAAAGAATTATTATCCAATGGAAAAGCTGGCATTGGCGTTACTTATAGCGTCAAGGAGACTCCGAAGATATTTTGAGGGGCATGAGATAAACGTGATCACGGACCAAACAATCAAACAAATATTGAGCAAAGTAGATGCATCCGGAAAGTTGGCTAAATACACAATTGAGTTGGGGGCATACAAGATTGAGTACAAACCTAGGAACGCGATCAAAGGACAAGTGTTGGCCGACTTACTCACGGAAGCCCCAATAGGCCAAACTGCCGAAGAATTCTTTAAGCTACCTGTCCGGAAGCCAGAAAAGGATGAGACAAAAACTTGGACTTTATTCACTGATGGGTCCTCAAGCGCACAAGGTTCTGGAGTAGGATTAGTACTCATTAACCCATCTGGAATGGAATTTACCTATGCATTGCGGCTAAATTTTGAAAGTACCAATAATGAAGGAGAGTATGAGGCTTTGTTAGCAGGGTTCAGAATTTCAAATCAAATGAAGGTAGCAAGGATAGAAGTTCGGGTAGAATCGAAGATGGTATCTAATCAAATCAACAGAACATACGTTGCAAGCTGTGACCGGATGATGAAATACCTAGCCGAAGCAAAAACAGTCGTTGCAAAATTCCCATTCTTCTCAATCCGGAACATACCAAGGATACAAAACCAAAAGGCGGATGTGCTTAGCAAGTTAGCAACAATGGCATTCGACCACCTAACAAAGGAAGTGCTGGTAGAAGTGCTCTATGAGAGGTCAATTGACCGAGGGAAAGTAAACACCATAGTATAAGAGGTAGAGGATAATTGGATGACTCCACTCATCAAATGCTTGAAAGATGGGATATGGCCGAAAGACAAGGAAGAAGCAAGATGTTTAAGATTGAAAATCCACCAGTACGAATTGATAGATAGGGTACTATTTAAGAGATGGTACTTGGAACCGATGCTCCGATGTGTTGGACCATTACAAGTCAACTACGTACTTAGAGAAATACATATGGGCTCATGCAGCATGCATTTGAAACCCAGATCTATAGTTTCTCAAGCATTGTGATTCGGGTACTAATTGCCAACTATGTACATGGATGCTAGAGAGGAGTTGCAAAAATGTGATTCATGCCAAGTACATGCCCCAGTCGCAATGCTACCAAAAACATTGATGAAGTCTATCATGGCAACTTGGCCATTCTTTCAATAGGGAATGGACATGTTAGGTCCATTGCCAGCATCATCCGGAAATGTCAAATTCATTATATTATCCATCGATTATTTTACAAAGTGGATAGAAGCTAAGCCGTTGGCCAAGATATCTGGAAAGGAAGTCATAAAATTCTTTTGTGACAATGTGGTGTGCCGTTTTGGAGTCCCAAAGATAATGGTCACGGACAACGCTAAACAGTTCATCAATGAGACTTTTAAAAGTTGGTGTTCAGACCTAGAAATCCAGCAGATTAACACAGCCGTTGCTCATCCTCAAGCAAATGGTTTAGTGGAACGAGCCAACAAGACTCTTATGGAAGGAATCAAAACAAAACTAGGACGAGACATATCCGGATGGGCAGAAGAGCTACCACATGTGCTATGGGCACACCGAACATCACTAAAACAAAGTAATGGAGAAACACCATTCAACCTCACCTATGGTTCGGAAGCCGTCATAGCAGCCAAGATATGAATGCCTACATACCGGACCATGATGATAAATGAAAAGGAGAATGATGATGCCCTTCGTATAAACTTAGATCTGCTCCAAGAAAAGAGGGAGGTGGCGGCTATCCGAGAAGCCAAGTACAAGACAAAGGTGGAACAATACTATAACAAAAGAGTGAGGCCTATCACATTCCGGCCAGAAGATTATGTGTTCCAGAAAAATGAGGCTAGTAGAGTGGAAAAGGAAGGAAAACTTGCACCCACATGGGATGGACCCTATCGCATCAAGGAAGCATTCTAGAATGGCTCATATAAATTGCTCACCATGAAAGACAAAGAGGTTCCAAGAATGTGGCATGAAATGAACCTTCAGAAATGTTATTAGTAATTTTTTTTTTCATAGGCTATGTATCGGCTTTATTTCCCTTCAGTAAGGGAAAAGCCTAGTTTTTTTATTATGTCTAATGTATTGACCTTCACTCCCTCCAGAAGAGAAAGGTCATCTTTTTCGTTATCAAGTCAATGGAAAGCTTACCTCAGCCACGAGGATAAAGCAGTTTAATAACAAGTGTGATTAAATTGAAGGAATGTATTACATAAATGTGCATATCAGCATTCGAACACAAAAAACCTAACTGTTATCAGGCTAAAATACAAGACATATATTACTTTAAATTCTTTCTCCCTTCAATCAAGGGAAGAATGATGATATGATCCGGAATGAAATTTTAATTGTCCCCCTTCCATCATGGGAAGTGTTATTATGAGCCGAAGTGTAATTTTACTGAATATCTATAATTCTTTCTCCCTTTCATCAAGGGAAGAATTATTGTGATCCGGAATGCAATTTCAATATTCTTTTTTAATTCTTTCTCCCTTTCATCAAGGGAAGAGTTATCATGATCCGAAATACGATTTACTTTTCAAATTCTTTCTCCCTTCCATCAAGGGAAGAGTTATTATGATTCAGAATGCAATTTCTATATTCTGTTTTAATTTTGTCTCCTTTTCATCAAGGGAAGAGTTACTATGATCCGAAAAGCAATTTTATTGAATAATTATAATTCTCCCCCTTTCATCAAGGGAAGAATCCGGTTGTCATACGAAATGCAGTTTATGTGTATAACGCCGAAAGTCCTTTCCCCTCCTCGGCAGAGAAAGAACCATTTGATTGTCTGAAACATAATCTACACGTGCGTACTTTTATTATTTAAAACATACTTAACAAACATGCTCTAGGGAAATTATATTTCTACACATAAGAAACATGCTGGAATAGAGATGCAAACAAAGCACATTTCGGAAGATTATTATACCACAAGCGACGGCAAATAAATAAATGATAAAGGGTACGAATCACGAATAATCCGAAATACAAAATATGATATTCAAAAGTACATATCTGAAAGCACTAAAAAAAGCAAACATCATCATGGTAACATCAATTAAAGTTATTACAAACCAAGTATTAAATTGTTCATGAAAATTAAAAAACAAATCTAAGTGGCAGGAGCATCTTCTTGGGTAGTGGACTTCAAGTCTTCATCCTCATCCGAAGTGGGTTCGACAACTTTGGCAGGGGCAAGTTCTGGTTTAATCTCCATGATCCTCTCAATTGAAAGGTAAAATTTGGAAGAAACCTCTTGAATAAAGGGGTATTTCACCTTAGGAAAATCATCAACCATCGCATTCATCTTTTTGTCACAATAGGGGTCGGAACCCTCAAAGGCCGAGATGACTGCCAACATTTCTTCCTCTGTCTTCCAAACCTTTATACCCTCGGCGCATCCCGCCTGAATAGCCATGTTGAAGCAGTCCGTTATCTTTGATTTATTCTCATGACTGTTCAAAAGCTTCGAGACCACGGAAGGTATAAGGATCTAGACCGCATTATAGCGTCCCATCTCGGAGGTATTTAATTTGCTTTTCAACTTTTCCTCTTCGGCCTTCCACGCCTCGTCTTTCTCAGCATAACCTTTCAGTTCGGCTTCATGACGAGCTAGAGTAGCTTCCAAATCTGCAATCCGAATATCACGACCTTTGAGCTCCTCGGCCAACTCCCATTTGGCTCGATTAACTAAGTTTATCTCGCAATCTTTGGCTTTAAGAAGCTCTTTGGAAGTCTTCAAGGAAGAGGAGAGCCCGAAGTTGATTCTGATTTATTCGGACAATTTGGCTTCGAAAGTTCTCAGCAAGGATTGTGATTGCTCAAATTTGTCACACAACTCATCTTGGTCTACCATCCCCATTGTGCTTCTGGCAAGTTGGAACCAACATCTATCCAAGGCAAGGGATGGAGGATAGGAGCTCAACTCTCATCGAAAGGCCGGAGGTACAATATTCACCATTAGATCTTTGCACTCAGCAGGGGTCTACAATCGGCTATTAGCACCTATAAGCCAGTTCGACATGTACCTCCCTCCCAGACCCAAACTACCTTCATCTGGAGAGAAAACCCCTAAAAATGAAATCAATAAGAGATGAAGAAAAGAACGAAAATATAGGACGAAAGAGACGGGAAACATACAGTTAGAAGCAAAGTGGTTCGGATCAGCTTGATCCTTGCCAACCCTACACCAGGGAGGCTCATCATCATCATCCGGACAGAAGACACCTTTAGAACTTCCCCCATCAAGATAAAAAAAGTTTAATTGGGAAAAGCTATAGGAGTCCACCTTATCTTTCAGGTCCTCTTTATGTTGGGTCTAAGCATTAGGCTTTCCGGAATCAGAATGGGATAGCACAACCTATTCTGTCTCATCAGCAAAAGGTTTATCTTGGGACATATCTTTATCAGAAGGATTGGAGTGGGCATCAGCAACGTTGGTGGAAAGCAGTTTCGGATCAATGGATCTAAGAGGTATAGGGATAATGATTTTACCATGAGAAGATGAATCCTCATCCTCAACATCATCGGCCACACCAGTACGACTTTTCTTCGCTTGAGATCCGGAAGATAGGCCAGGCCTGTCCACAGTCATCCTCTTCATGCTCCGAAGCAGATCACTACTAGCCTTAACGGTCTTTTTTGCCTTACTCTTGCTTGGAACAGAAGGACCACCCTTCCCATAATTTTTTTAACCGGAACCTTCTTAGGACCTTCTTCGGCCTCCTTCTTCTTCTTTTCAGCAGCACGAAGAGCCACATGTTTTTTCTTCTCACGAGCAAGCTTCACAGTTTCATTCTCATTCTTAGCAGATATCTGTTTCGTAGTGGGAACACTTAACTGCTCACCAGCCTTCAAGGCATTGGTAATCCGAAGAGAAACTTTGTTGGAATCAGTAAGCTTATCGCCCTTAACAATCCTGGCCGAGGTGGTAGGAAGCGGAGATATTCGGACATACGGAGGGCTGCAATGGAAAATTTTTCTGGTTATGACAAACAACACAAAAAGACAGTAAACACATATAAGCATACTTTGACGATACATAAATAATGAGGGAAGCCAATACCATTCCCTTCCCGATCCTTGAAACTAGGCAAATATTTCGGATACTCCCATGTAGGAGAAAGTCCGGACCAGAAGAGAAGCCCAACCGGAATATTGGTCAGAATCACCGTTCCCTCCTCCAAAGAGAGCGTCCTCTTCCCTATACCCATCTTGAGGGATAACATCAAGTATCTCGGAATCTACATGTCTCCAAGGCATGTAGTTCGGAATGGCTCGTCTGTCTATCAAGAAGAACTCCTATTTCCATTTCTTCATACAGGTGAGGTGATGAGACTGCAATTACAGTCTCATCGTCCAAATTGGGACTAAAACGCTTAAAATATCATTAAAATACCCAAAAGTATGCTTGTGTTTGTTCATTGTGTCTTTTAGGTACGGATATCGTGAAATCAACAAAAGATCACAAGAATCAAGCAAAAACGAACACGGGAAACGAAGCCGCACAAAGAACCGGACCCGAATCATGAATTTTCTTTGAAGTCCTTGTAGTTTGAAGATTTGACAAGATTGGTCTCTCATCTTTTGAAGACTTGTCATTTTAAACCCTTTCAAAACTCAAAAATTGCATATGGGTCCCTAAAATGATGAGAAATTACATCATTGGTCCTTGAAGAATGCAAAATTGGCATATCTAGTCCTTGATACAGTTTGTAAAAATCCTTTGTGGCCAAAATATTAAAACACAAACTTGATTAATACAGGAAATGGTTAGTTGCTGGGACAAAACTTGGTTTGCGAACTTTATGGGAGTATAAGGGCCATTTCCATCAGAAAAGCAAACTTCCATTCTCCTATCACCTGCTGCCACATCACCCACTACCACCTCCCCTCCCATCATATTCCCCCATCCTTCCACGTCACATTCCACCCCACTATATACTTAATTCAATTTTATTATCACCAGTCAAACCTGGTCAAATCCCTAAAAAAACGTGGGAAGCATCTTAATACTCCTTAATCTAGATTAAACCAACATTTGCTACCTCTCTAATCCCTACAAACCCTAAACCTAATCACCTTCATAACAAAGGGGTTAATCCCCTAACTTTCCAGATCCATGATTAACACTAACCTCATCAAAACACACCCACCAAAACCAACAAACCGTGACTTGAGTGGACCCATTCCATGTCCCCTGCTTCACCGTTTATAGCAAAATGGGAATAATAACAATAATCTAACGTCCTAGCTCCAAAAATTAGTCCCAAAGTTTGCAAGCAACGTCCAAGATTCATTCTCACAACCTGGCATCCACTGGGTGATCACATGTGCATTGACCACTTTCAAATTCAAGACTTTCCAAGGGCAACAAAGGAATTTCAGTACTGCTCGGGTTTGCTTATTGCTTTCTAGTTCTATAATGTACCTAGGAGTACTATAAAACCAATCAGCCTGTGGATGGTTTCTTTGTTCCAGTTTTTTTGTAAAAGTTTTAAGTGATTAATGACAATGAAAGTTTAAACTTTATGAAAAAATACTGAGTTCCATTTAATTCTTGTTTTAGTGTAAACATTTATTTTTATTGCAAAAAATTTTGTTAAGTTTCTTCAAGAGAAAAAAGGGTTTTTGTTGAGAGGATACTTAAGCCAAAAATCTTGATTTTCTGTGATAGCTTTATAGGAGCTTATCAGCTTATTTGGTTGACAACCAAATAAGCTAAATAAGCTTGTATAAGCTATAGATTTTAGTTTTAGGTTTTAAAAAATTGGTGTATCAAGGTTGGTTCAATGTTTTTACAAGGAAAAGGATTTCAGTTGTATTGTTTTTGTGTTATTTACTGTACCAAAAGCTCACCCACAAGCTTGCTGACAACAAGTTTGTGGCTACTGCTTTTAGCTACTTGGTTTGCTCATTTTTTCAGATTCATTGTTGAAGGCATATTGGGTGGTGTGTGGACCCTTGCAATCCAACACCATCATCATCTCTCTAAAAACAAGCAAAGGCATAGCCTCATAAGCATCAAGCTCATGCTTGATAGGAAGATGACATCAACCATCCCCTTGGTCTGGATGTAGGTCAAGGAAGGTACAGGCTTGAACCCTCCTAAAAGTATAAGCTTTTGATATTTTTTGAGCTGTGTGATTTGATGATTGTTTGAGTGGTAGCTTAGGTGTTTATTTATGATTATTTATGCTTAACGCATGTTAGATTAAGGTTCAAATCAGCTTTGAGTGATTTGTTTAATTTTTAGTTTGCAAAAATCTCATAACAGTCAAGATTAGGGGTGTTTAGGTCTGTATTATAAGCTAAGCTTTTGACACATTTTTGGCCTGTAATCAGTCTAAACACATTCATTTGATTAGTGGTAGTTGTTATTGATGCTTTGTTTTAAGTTTGTTAAGTAAATTAAAAATATTTCATGTTAGTTCTTAAAAACAGTCAAGTGAATTCAGTGGCCAAAACTAAGTTGTTTTAGTATTTTGTGGTTTTAAAAATTGTAATTTGTTAGAAGCATTGGCACTTTAGGATTGTATGCTAGTTAAGGTGTGAATTGGTAACATTGTGAGCAAGAATTTTTTATTTGAAGTCACCATTGAACCAACTATATCAGCAAAAACATTGCCAGACCTTATATGCTATCACAGTAACTTGATTGTGCCTATTTCTGTGTGATTTGTGTGTTGTACCTGGTGTTTTTCTTGTTTAATCTGACTCCCTACACTCCACTGAGTGTAGGGGTGCCAATTGTATCCTAAGAAACCCAAAAACAAGCTCAAAATCAAGTAAAAGGTGCCCAGACCCGTTTTCTGTTAAGCATCAGTGGGAACCAAGTTCTCACTGTTAGAGTAAAAGTTCCCACTACTAGGGAAAAAGACAAACCACCAGACCTGTCACTTTTAGGGTTCTTGTTTTTTTTTGTATTTAAGGACATTTTTTAGGTATTTTTAATTGATTTTAATTTTCCTGGATTTGTTATTTTATTTTGAGATTTTTCATAAAGTTTATTTTCAATTTACTTTCCATTTTGTTTTTTAGATTTAAATCAATTTTAATTAGTTTTAATTATACTGTTTTTGTCATTTAGTGCAAAAAAGTTTGGTTTTTCAGGTTTAAAATTTTTCTTAGATTAAGAATATTATTTTAAGATTTTTAGCATAAAAAAGTTTACTGAACACTCCTTTTTAGTCATTTTTTAGATTTAATTTAAGTTTAAATAGTTTTAAATATAAACTGTTTTGTCTTTTAGTGAAAAAAATTACTTTTTTCAATATTTTCTATTTTTCTACTGTTTAGTAATATAAAATAGGATTTTAGAAACAGTAATTTTAATTTTAGCATTATTTTATTATTTTTAAACATTATTTTAGTTTAAAAATTGTTTTTAGTGTTTTAAAAATAGAAAAAATAGTTTCTAAAATTTAGGAAAAATACTTTTTAGTCTTTAAATAATATAAGTGAGATATTAGTTTAATAAAATAGTATTTTGGGCTTTTTCTTAATTATATTTAATTTTTGGGCTTTAATTAGCATTAAAAATTGAATATTTAATTAATAAAAGGTTTTAAAATTTATTTATTGAATTTTTATTCTTATTTATATTATTTTAAACTTAGTTTTAATTTTTAATTAATTTTTAGCTTTAATTTTTAATTTCTTCGTGTTTTACGTAATTACATTCGCGTTTTACGTCATACGTCGTAGTGTAATCGTAGTGTAACTCGTCTTTACTTTTTCTCTCTTTAAACAAAAAACGAAACTAATCCAAACTTTGATTTTATATAATTGGCACACAAACCATACACCTCCGCCGAGAACGAACTCGCACTTATTCGGTTTTACGGTTTTCCTAAATCGTATAACTTAATACTTGCCGCTCATACGCGTTTTTCCTAAAACGTGTACGATTTACACTACATCAATTTTGGTGCCGCTGCCGGGGAGGTGTGTAGCCTTATATATATCATGTTTGTGTGAGTAGTGTGTTTTTGCTTTTCAATTTTTGGAAAGCATATATAACAAACATACTCATTTTTGTTATTTTTCTATACTATATTATAATATCCAAATAAATCGTGTTTAGTTTTCCTAAACTAAACACAAAACAATCTTTTAATATATTGTAGATATATTAGTTTTCGTTTTTCTTGTGAATATTATTAATATATTGTATTTACGTATCACAATAAATATACAATATCTCCAAAAGCGTGAAAACGCAACCTTAATTGGGATTTCATCACTCAATTATTGTATTCGAATCCAAAGCAAAAGTTTAAAGGCAAAATAGATAAATACTTCCGTGAGGCTTAATTTTGATTAACACAAACTATAAGGTGGGTAAAAGGCGGTTGTATTTCACGACCTAAGGGAAAAAGGCTCTTAAGTGCTTAGCGCCGCCTCGTTTCCTCCGCTTGCTTGTGCGTGTTTTGAGAAGGAAGGCTAATCGAGGGTTTGCCGCCCAAGTATTATCTACGTATATTATATTTGCTTGTGTTTTCAAGATTAAACCCTCTTGAACGTTTTGGTGTTCCACCAGCGTTCTAAAGTCATCGAAGACGTTCATTCCACGTGATCGTTTTCATTCTTTGAGGCTCCTTTAATCAAGAAATAGATTCGAGGAGAGATTTGTAGAATTGAGTCTACGTAATACACCAAAAAATCCAAAAAAATTAAAAAACAATCAAAAACCAAAAAATTGAAAAAACGAAAAACCACAAAAAGAATCTTCTTTGCTACCGCCCATTCTACGCTTAGTGCATGCGCACTCGATCGAAGGATTATTCTAATTCTAGCGACGCTTCGAATCGACGCAATCAAAATCGAAGGAATCGACGACGTAGACGAGATTTAGAAACCGACGTTCCTAATATCGTTGTTGAAGAGACCGTAGACCAGATGGCCGACAATCGTTCGATGATGGTATTGCTCCAAGCGCCCACCGAGGGTTATGGAGACGCGATCATAATTCCCGCTATCGAAGCGAAGAATTTTGAGATGAAGAGCGGAATGCTATCGTTAGTTCAAGCTACGAAATTTCAAGGTCGTGAGGCGGATAATCCTCACGATCATATTCAGAATTTTGATCGTCTTTTGGCCACGAGCAAGTTTAAGAACGTCGACGCTGATTTCGTCAAGCTTATGATTTTTCCATACTCGCTCGATGGTCACGCCAAGGATTGGTACAAGAAAGAGCCACCTAATTCCATAATTACGTGGAAGGATCTCGTTTCCAGTTTCGTTAATCATGTTTTCCCACTGTCTAAGACGACGTTTTTTATAAAACGAGATTACGAGATTTGAGCAAAAACTGAATGAATCTTTTAGAGACGCGTGGGATCGTTTTAAGGAATTGCTTAGGCAATGTCCTCACCATGGATTTTCCGAGTTGCACCAAATTGATACGTTTTAAAACGGTCTTAGTTTTCAAGAACAAGATTCGTTGAATTCTGCCGCCGATGGCAACTTTTTGTGTAAGACTCCGAAAGATGCATTGATGATTATCGGAAACCGATCCAAGGTTTACCAACTCCGCAGTGCACCAAGTGTTGCCAATGTCGCCAATGTTAGTAATTCTAATCACGAGATTGAGAGGGTTGATGCGAAAGTCGATAAGTTGACGAATGTGTTTACGTCTTTTCTCATCGAGATGCAAAAGAAAGACACTCCCGCTACGGTGAAAGCGGTTGAGGCATCGTGTACGTTTTGCCTGGACCACATAATTATTACGAGTGTGCGGCTACGGATGGCCAAACGTCGAGTGTAAACGCGTTAAACAACAATTTTTCAAATCAAAATCAAAATAACGCCGGTCCATCGCAACAAACGAACAACAACAATCAAGGCAATAATTTTCAAAACCATAACAATTTTCAAGGAAATAATCATGGTAATCAAGGAGTCTATAATCAAGGTCAAATTTTGAATTGGCAAAATCGAGGTTTTAACAACAACAATCAAAACCGGAATTTTAACAATGGGCAAAATTCAAAATTTTCGAACAATGCTAATCAAGGGAACAATTTTCAAGGGAATCAAAACCAAGCTTTCAATGAAAATTTTAATGGCTCAAATGATTTTCAAAATTACGTTAAATCAAATGACGCTAATATGAAGAGATTAGAAACGCAAATTGGTGATATGAAAAACGAATTTTTAAACACGTTGAGAGGACAAAACAACAAAATTGAACAAGGACAAATCGACATAAAAAAGATGTTTTCGGCTATTATGAACAAGGCCTCGGGTGTGTCATAGAGTTCTTACCTACTGACACCGTTTCAAATCCGAAGGAACAATGTAAAGCCGCCTCGTCTCGTGAGAAAAGTCGTGTGATTACACCTAACCTTGATGGATTTAGAGTTGTTCCTTCTTCTCAAACCTCGACTTCTAAGACGCCTTCATGTTCTAAAGTCGAGGGGGTGAACGTGGCGACCAAGGAAAAGAGTGCACACCTTCGTGTACCTCAAATTCCATCCACAGTTCAAAAAGAGAGCTTTATCGACCTTACCCAAGTAACCCTTGAAGAAACTTGTGCATCGATCCTACTTAAAAAACCCAAAAGGCAAATGCCGAGAAAGGAAGAGGATTCGGGCCAATTTCTTCTACCTTGTGATTTTTCCGAGATTGAGGGATGTTTAGCCCTTACCAATTTAGGTTCTAGCATCAATCTCATGCCTCATTCTCCTTGGAAATTGATGAGATTGCCTTTACTTACCTACACGAACATGACAATCGAGCTTGCAAATTGTACGCCTTTAATACCAGTTGGAATAGCCGAGGATGTCTATGTTAGAGCTGGAAAGTTTGTTTTTCCTGTGGATTTCGTAATTTCCGATTATGAGTGTGACCCTAAATGTCCCATTATATTAGGTCGACCATTTTTATCGACGGCTCGAACCGTAATCGACGTCCACGAGGGGAGACTTACTATGAGATATGGGGATGAACGAATGGATTTTTTCGCAAATAAATCCCAAGTTTCAAATGATCATGATAAAACCAAGGTTGCAAAACCTGATGTTTCAAATTCTAATGATTTCAAAATGTTAACTTTAGCGGAAAATATGAGGCTTAATGCATGTTTTGAAAGAATTAAAAAGAACGGTTTTAAAGATGATGATTTTAATGATAAAGAATACGTGTACTTAATTCAAAAGGGTATTCGTAGATTTATGGATGAAAAATCACCTTGGGATGTATTTGGCGAAACAAGTGAACAACAAATTCCGAAGGGCGACGCTAGTGCCATCACGACAACGACAAAAATGGACTCGTCTTCACCACCTTCAAAGGACCACGTCTTTGAGGCTTCAACTTCTAATTCCATTGAAGTGCCACCATTTCCTATCCCAACAACCGTTGAGGCTAAAGGTTTCATCGAAATCGATCCTCTCGTCCTTGAAAAGTCACCTAAGCATAGCCCTAGGGCTTGAAAGACCATGGTTGTGAGTGCTCACATCGACTCTTTCTTTGACGATGACGATGGCGATTTTGCCGAGTTTGATCACGTGCTTAAAAATCCACAAGCTAGTTTTGATTCTCCTAAAAATAATTCTAAGTGTGGTAAGTACGATGATTATGAGTTCGATCCCGAGATTGAGGAAATTATCGAACGAGAGCTAGCTCTTTTGCCTCCACTCCCACCCACGAGTGAGGTTGATTTTTCCAAGATCGATGATGAACTTGATGAGTTGGAACGTCTTATTTTCAATGACGAACCAACTCACGTGACCCAAAATCCAATTCTCGAGGAGTTACCTAATCAACACTCCTCAAATGAGAATTACGTTTACCACATTCGTGAGGATTTAACTTATCAACAATCCCCATAAATGAATGATGGTTTCGTGCTTAATCGTGATCTTTTCGAGAGAGTTTCTAAGATACTTAATGAGGGGAATGACAAACCTTGGTATGACAAGCCTATCTTGGATGAAGAAATCGATGAGATGCACGATCATGAGGATGACGAATATGTTGACCCCGAGGGGGCGATGTTCTTTGTTGATCGACGTTTTGAGAACTTATACAATCCACCACCCCCTCACCGTGACTTAAATGTGAGGATTTTTAGCGTGACTAATCTTGATTTTGAAACGCCAAATATTTTCGACATCATCAAATCGGGTTTTCATAATGAGTTTTTGAACGATGAAAAAGGAAAAGATTTTGAATTTAATTTAAAAGATTTTTCTACATGTCTAACTTCGTCATCACATCGTGTTTTGAGTGCTACCACCTCGTCTACTCCTTTTGACGACGGTTGGTGTGGTTTTAGTGTGGGGAAGCCCCTTATGTTTCCTCACACTTTTCCACCGAGGACGAGATATTCGATCCCTGAATTGCTTGTAAAGAGAAATCTTGGTCTTCCACCGATGCAATAAATGGAAAATATATTCATTTGCTTGGTGTGAGTCTACCTCGAGTAGCTCATTTAGTTGCCTTACCCATTGTCCCACCCTTCTATCTTCTTTCTATTTTCTTCTACCCCTTTGGGGTTTTAGCACGTGTTGAAGTGGCGTTGGTTTGTTTATCCTATGAAAATGAGGACGCCATCTTCGATCTCGGTATTTTGCATCATCAAAGGACTTAGTCATTAGTACCGGTTGCTTTTGGGCATTGTTTATCATGTAAGCCCCACCAAAAATGACCATACCAAGATTATCCCTAAATCATCACATTTATGGGGATTC
This sequence comes from Glebionis coronaria, assembly GCA_025667525.1. Classification (NCBI taxonomy): domain Eukaryota; kingdom Viridiplantae; phylum Streptophyta; class Magnoliopsida; order Asterales; family Asteraceae; genus Glebionis; species Glebionis coronaria. The sequence continues at coordinate 284,321,858 of CM046874.1, forward strand.
GAGTCGAGCTTTTGACTCGCTTATAAAAAATAAGGTGCCTCGTGGGGGATTCTCATGCTTATCCTTGTAAATATTATCGTTTTTCTAATAGTGTAACGAGGGGACTTGTGCTCTTCCAACCTTCGTTCCGTGGTTGTTTGTGATTGTGATTCATTAGGTTCATCGTCATCAATGAAGCCTCTCGTGTTCGTTTTATGGATCACTCGAGCTTCGATCGTTGCCTTTGGAGATTCCGATGTCCGATGATATCCTTTTATGTTCTAACGTTTATCTTACTAGCATAATTTATAAACGACTTTTAGGTTATTCGTTTTACCCTTTCCATACTCAAGATTAAGCATTCCACTTCGTCTCTAGTATGCGGATGTTTCACCCCTAGACTCGAAACATTGAGGACAATGTTTAGTTTTAGTATGGGGGGTGAGTAGATACTTCACCTTGCTTACGTCACCACGCAATCTAATTTTCATCTTTTTGTTATCGCTTTATGAAAATAAGGCTAAAAATGGCCAATTTTAAATTTTTTCTTATTTTTCATAAGTGTTTAAGACACTGATGTAGGTTTTCCGTTGGTGAGAATAAGAGTAATTTTTGACTCGACCGTGCATGTTGAGCACTTAGCTTCGATTCCTTAACTTTTTAGGCTAAGTCTCTTAAATGGGGACGAGAAATGACAGAGTTATTTATAAGTTACGTAATCTTTCACGATCTCATGTGTAGTAATTATTAGCTTATTCTCCCAACGTTTTTGTTTAAATAAATGCAATAAGTAAGGTCGTACGATTTAAAAGGTTACTTAGCTTCTAGCCCAAGATCGTTTAAAAGTTGCTTATGTTCGAATAGAGTTCATAGCCAAGGCATAACTTATTGAAGCGGGATGCGAAGATTGGCAAGTTCCAAAAAGGCCCTCATAAGGCATGAGGAGCTCCATTTTGTTGCTAAATATCCAAGATGATGTGAAGTATCATTGTTCCAAAATCAATATGAAGGATCGAGACACACGACAAGAAGCAATATACTCCCCTAAAGATCATGGAGAAGTCTATCCAAAAAGACACTAACAAGGTATGAGGATAAATATATCCAAGTCCTAAAAGGAGGCAGATCATTGTATATCAAAATCCCAAATAAAGGTTGAAGAAAACTGATGAAGTCGTGGTCCAAGTTTAAAGAAATTCCATATATGAAGAGAAGACTATTATTTCATGAACGTCTTCCAAGATTTGAAATTCGAAACACATGCCAAATATCGGTCCGAGAAAGGTCTCAAATCGTGAAACGAGTTATGCCAAGATATGAACTTAAGGAGATTACGAGAAGCCGTTTTAAAAGATCGTGTCCTTCGGCTAACTATCGATTAAATCGTGCTACTTTATTTTCGGCCTTAATAAATTATCGAAATAAGTCAATGGTGTATCCTCGTGATCATTAAGACAAAAATAAAATATAAGAGATGCCAATTAGGAATAAGGGAGTGTAAGTACGTAATTAACACTCATGAGTAATGATTGTGTTTCTAACTTATAATAACAATGATCTCGTTACACGCTTAGCATGGAATCGAGTGAAAATCGAGGATGACGAACTTATCTCTATGAGGCATTCACGTGTTCTTATTCTTTGACCCTAAAAGTCACTTAATCTTGATGAAAACAATACATATGTCTAAAACACGTGTAGTAGTTCATTAAAATTTATGGTTTCAATAAATGTCACATAAAAATGAATTTTGGAAGTGTTACGATACTTAATTCTATCATTGCGTGGGACACGGCAATGGTTTAGTATGGGGGAGTGATGAGACTGCAATTATACATAGTCTCATCGTCCAAATCGGGCTTAAAACGCTTAAAATATCATTAAAATACCCAAAAATATGCTTGTGTTTGTTCATTGTGTATTTTAGGTACAGATATCGTGAAATCAACAAAAGATCACAAGAATCAAGCAAAAACAAACACGGGAAACGAGGCTGCATAAAGAACCGGACCCGAATCATAAACTTTCATTGAAGTCCTTGAAGTTTGAAAATTTGACAAGATTGGTCCCTCATCTTTTGAAGAACTGTCATTTTAAACCCTTGCAAAACTCAAAAATTGCATATGGGTCCCTAAAATGATGAGAAATTACATCATTGGTCCTTGAAGAATGCAAAATTAGCATATCTAGTCCTTGATACAAGTTTGTAAAAATCGTTTGTGGCCAAAATATGAAAACACAAACTTGATTAATAAAGGAAATGGTTAGTTTTTGGGACAAAACTTGGTTTGCAAACTTTATGGGAGTATAAGGGCCATTTCCATCATACAACCAAACTTCCATCCACCTATCACCTGCTGCCACATCACCCACTACCACCTCCCCTCCAATCATATTCCCCCATCCTTCCACGTCACATTCCACCCCACTATATACTTAATTCCATTTTATAATCACCAGTCAAACCTGGTCAAATCCCTAAAAAACGTGGGAAACATCTTAATACTCCTTAATCTATATTAAACCAACATTTGCTACCTCCCTAATCCCTACAAACCCTAAACCTAATCACCTTCATAACAAAGGGGTTTTTCCCCTAACTTTCCAGATCCATGATTAACACTAACCTCATCAAAACACACCCACCAAAACCAACAAACTGTGACTTGAGTGGACCCCTCCCATGTCCCCTGCTTCACCGTTTATAGCAAAAAGGGAATAATAACAGCAATCCAACGTCCCAACTCTAAAACTTGGTCCCAAAGTTTGCAAGCAACGTCCAAGATTCATTCTAACAATTTGGCATCCACTGGGTGATCATATGGGCATTGACCACTTTCAAATTCAAGACTTTCCAAGGGAAAAAAAGGAATTTCAGTAGTGCTAGGGTTTGCTTATTGCTTTCTAGTTCTATAATGTACCTAGGAGTACTATAAAACCAATCCGCCTGTGGATGGTTTCTTTGTTCCAGTTTTATTTGTAAAAGTTTTAAGTGATTAATGACAATGAAAGTTAAAAAAATATGCAAAAATACCGAGTTCCTTTTAATTCTTGTTTTAGTGTAAACATTTATTTTTAGTTCAAAAGTTTTTGTTAAGTTTCATCAAGAGAAAAAAGGGCTTTTGGTGAGAGGATACTTAAGCCAAAAATCTTGATTTTCTGTGATAGCTTTATAGGAGCTTATCAGCTTATTTGGTTGACAACCAAATAAGCTAAATAAGCTTGTATAAGCTATAGATTTTTGTTTTAGGTTTTAAAAAATTGGTGTATCAAGGTTGGTTCAAAGTTTTTACAAGGAAAAGGATTTCAGTTTTATTGTTTTGTGTTATTTACTGTACCAAAATCTCAACTACAAGCTTTCTGACAACAAGCTTGTGGCTACTGCTTTTGGCTACTTGGTTTGCTCATTTTTTTCAGGTTTATTGTTGAAGGCATATTGGGTGGTGTGTGGACCCTTGCAATCCAACACCATCATAATCTCTCTACAAACAAGCAAAGGCATAGCCCCATAAGCATCAAGCCTAATACAAGGCTTTTTGGCCCGTATAAAAATTATTTGTTCGTTGATGTGTGTCTAATCGAATTGATCTAGGTTTTCTATGTGACTCAGTTTTATTTTGGTGGAAACAAATAATTTTGGTTGTTTTTAAATTTAAATGTGCAAAGACTTAAAAGTAAATGTCGTTAAAGTAAAGGGCAAGTATTAGTAAAGTGCGTGAAAATAAATCTAAGTCTAATTAAAAAGAAAGATGCGAAATTTTAAAAACGTGACGGAAAGTAAATTAATTAAAATGACTGAAAATTAAAGCGTGATGGAAATTAAAGTTAGACAAGTATTAACAACTTAAGCTAAAAATTAAACAAGTCAAAATAAGAGAAAACAACCCTCCAATCGGAATATATTCCGATTGTACCTATCGGAATGTCAAACGCGAATTATCGGAATGTTTAACTTTCCTCTGATCGGAATGTATTGTGAGCTCGGTCGGAATGCTTATCGGAACACACGATCGGAATACCTGTCACCTTACCCAATCGGAATACCAACATACATCTCAATCGGAATGTGGAAAAGGAACCAATCGGAAAGCTGTCACTCTAACCTGATCGGAATACCCTACCTTGCCCCAATCGGAATACCAAGTCCACCCCCAATCGGAATATACAAACCCTTTTCAGATCTTACCCAATCGGAATGTAAAACCCTTTTCAGATCATGACCAATCGGAATACGTAGGGAATAACCAAAAATAAGCTAGAAAAATAAGCTATAATCTTAATAAGCACTAGACGAAAAACTTAGCTAAAACCGTGTAAAAATAAGCTATAAAACTGAAAGTTAAAAACTTTTAAGACACGAAAAAGATAGACTTTAAGAAAAACAACTTTTTATATAAAAATAACTTTTGTAAAAACTATAAAAACTTGAAAATAAATCGAATAAGCTATGAAAATAAGAGATTTAAAACAATCCAAAGCATAAAAATCAAATCTTTAAACAACTTAACAAGTTAAAAATCGTGCAAAACAAAGAAAGGTAGAAGAAGAAGATTAACAAGATAAAGTAAAGGTGCAAGAAATTAAAGAAACACTTACTTGAAATTAAAGGTAATTAAAGGTGCAAAACATGTATTTAAATGTGCAAGTAATTAAAGGTGCATAAAATAAAGTGGAAGAATGGTTTGTCAAGCCACCAACAAAACTAAATAAAATGAAAATGAGAGTATTTATAGGTGATTAGGGGAGAGGTTAGAGGAAGCTTCCTCTCTCCTTCCTTTCTTGTTAATTGCACCATCAAGTCCTTCCTTCTTAATCTTTTTGTTAATCTTTGAATGTGATGACTTTTGGCTCGGGATTTCTTTGGACTCGTCTTTTAATTCTTCGATAAATAAGACTTGAGTTCCTCGATTTTAAGTAAACTTCCGTCTTTTGACTTTTTCTTCGATAAACCTTCAGAATTGGTCTTGGACTTCCGTTCTTTATCCACTTTTGACTTCTTGACTTCGTCTTTCATCATTTTCTTCAACAAAAGTCCGTAAATGCCCGTGAATTCCCGTGTTTTCTCCACTTTTCACCTTTTCGTCCTAAATCACAACAAAAACACAAACCACGCATAATTCCGACATAAAAGACATAAAATACACGTTTTGGTCCGGTTATTATTGTAATTAAGTGGTAGAAAAGATGTGTGTTTAGACACATATCAAATCCCCTACACTTGACCATTGCAATGTCCTCATGCAATCCATTAGTTACAAAGCAAGTTTACATTTTTCATCAAAATCAATCCACGTTGGCCTTTATTAAAGAGATAGAAAATTATAAAAATGCAAAGCAAAGAAATTAAAAGCATACCTTGGGTTTTGAAAATGTCATGAATAATCATCATCCTCAACTTTTCACTTTCTCCAAACCAAGCTTAAAAACGAGATCATTGTTATTATAAGTTAGTAAACTAACACAAACTCATGTGGGCCAATTATTCACTTAGACTCCCTTATTCCTATGGGTATCTCTTATATTTTATTATTTGTAGTCTTGAATGATCACGAAGATGCATTGTTTGACTTATTTCGATAATTATTTAGTCTGAAAATAAGGTGCACGATTTAATCAATAGTTAGCTAAAGGACCAAATCTTTTAAAACTGCTTCTCGGGATATCAAAAAGTTCATATCTTGGCATAACTTGGTTCGCGATTTGAGACCTTTCTCGGGCCGATATTTGGCAGCGACTTCACACTTCAAATCTTGAGAGACGTTCATGAAATAATGGTCTTCTCTTCATGATTGGAATTTCTTCACTTGGAATTTTTGAGAGATTCTTCATATATGGACCACGACTTCTTCATTTTTCTCCAATCTTTATTTTGGATTTTGATATACAACGATCCGCCTCCTTTATTGACTTAGATCTATTTATCCTCATACCTTGTAAGGGTCTTTTCGGATACACTTCTCCATGACTTTTTGGGAGTTTCTGCTTTTCGTCGTGTGTCTCGATCCTTCATATTGATTTTCGATAAATGATTCTTCACATCACTTTTGGATCTTTAGCAACAAAACATAGCCCTCATGCCTTGTTAGGGCCTTTTCGGACTCGCCAATCTTCGCGCCCCGCTTCATAAGTTATGCCTTGGCTATGAACTCTTGTCATTACCGAGCAACTTTTAAACGATCTGGGGCTAGAAGCTAAGTAACTTTTCAAATCGTACAACCTTATTTATTAGCAGATAAATTTATTAGCAAGCGATGGGAGAATAGGCTTATAATTAACTCACATAAATTCACGAAAGAATACCGAACTTATAACTGGCTCTATCATCTCTCGTTCTCCACAGTTTAAAATCTCAAGTAATGAGACTCGTGGATACTTAGCCTATTAAATCAAAGTTTTGGGTTTTCGAGTCGCCTATAGGATCTTGCAAATTCTTAGACTCTTTCAAGTTTAGAAATCGCATCTTAAAGTTCCCTTGATAAACGACTCTCTAGGATCAATTATAGGAACTTGCGAAAAGTTCTTGTTCTTAACCCGTGAGAGTTAAGACTTTCGCGTTTTATAGCTCCCTATATAAAAGCCTAGCAAAACTTGACTTAAACATGTTAAGGATACTAGCTAGAGTAAACTCGGATTAAGTCAAAAGATTCACAACGTTTGAGAATTAAAACCACTTATTAAACATTTATTCTAGCAAAGAAAGAAAATAACTATACAAAGATAACAACTAATAGGCCAAAATAGATCAAAATTTTTGAAAAATGTCGAAAAATTGATTTTCCGGTTATAATGAGGACAAAAACAAGGAAAAGACCACTTAACTTCGATAGAAGTCCCCCCTACACTTAAGATAAACATTGTCCTCAATGTTTAAGCATGTGGGAGTAAGCTCCCCTACACTTAGGACATTGTGCACGTTGTTTAAATCTTGCTAAGGAAAAGGCAACTAAAGAGATTCCTATTTTAATATTGAGAAAATATAAAATAGTGAATCGAAAAGAGTTTAGGATAGAACCGGGATAAAGTAGAACACGGAATCACGGGTCGTCAAGAATCATCAAGAGTGGATCATTGAAGTTCGAATCCCTGATTAAGAAGTGAGGAGAGGAAATAGCAATCCAAAGGGTCCCCCCTACACTTATGATATAGAAAGCGGAAAGATAGATGCATGGGTTGCCTCCCAAGAAGCGCTTGGTTTTTGTTAACCGAGACATTTAATACAAGGCTTTTTGGCCCGTATAAAAATTATTTGTTCGTTGATGTGTGTCTAATCGAATTGATCTAGGTTTTCTATGTGACTCAGTTTTATTTTGGTGGAAACAAATAATTTTGGTTGTTTTTAAATTTAAATGTGCAAAGACTTAAAAGCAAATGTCGTTAAAGTAAAGGGCAAGTATTAGTAAAGTGCGTGAAAATAAATCTAAGTCTAATTAAAAAGAAAGATGCGAAATTTTAAAACGTGACGGAAAGTAAATTAATTAAAATGACTGAAAATTAAAGCGTGATGGAAATTAAAGTTAGACAAGTATTAACAACTTAAGCTAAAAATTAAACAAGTCAAAATAAGAGAAAACAACCCTCCAATCGGAATATATTCCGATTGTACCTATCGGAATGTCAAACGCGAATTATCGGAATGTTTAACTTTCCTCTGATCGGAATGTATTGTGAGCTCGGTCGGAATGCTTATCGGAACACACGATCGGAATACCTGTCACCTTACCCAATCGGAATACCAACATACATCTCAATCGGAATGTGGAAAAGGAACCAATCGGAAAGCTGTCACTCTAACCTGGTCGGAATACCCTACCTTGCCCCAATCGGAATACCAAGTCCACCCCCAATCGGAATATACAAACCCTTTTCAGATCTTACCCAATCGGAATGTAAAACCCTTTTCAGATCATGACCAATCGGAATACGTAGGGAATAACCAAAAATAAGCTAGAAAAATAAGCTATAATCTTAATAAGCACTAGACGAAAAACTTAGCTAAAACCGTGTAAAAATAAGCTATAAAACTGAAAGTTAAAAACTTTTAAGACACGAAAAAGATAGACTTTAAGAAAAACAACTTTTTATATAAAAATAACTTTTGTAAAAACTATATAAACTTGAAAATAAATCGAATAAGCTATGAAAATAAGAGATTTAAAACAATCCAAAGCATAAAAATCAAATCTTTAAACAACTTAACAAGTTAAAAATCGTGCAAAACAAAGAAAGGTAGAAGAAGAAGATTAACAAGATAAAGTAAAGGTGCAAGAAATTAAAGAAACACTTACTTGAAATTAAAGGTAATTAAAGGTGCAAAACATGTATTTAAATGTGCAAGTAATTAAAGGTGCATAAAATAAAGTGGAAGAATGGTTTGTCAAGCCACCAACAAAACTAAATGAAATGAAAATGAGAGTATTTATAGGTGATTAGGGGAGAGGTTAGAGGAAGCTTCCTCTCTCCTTCCTTTCTTGTTAATTGCACCATCAAGTCCTTCCTTCTTAATCTTTTTGTTAATCTTTGAATGTGATGACTTTTGGCTCGGGATTTCTTTGGACTCGTCTTTTAATTCTTCGATAAATAAGACTTGAGTTCCTCGATTTTAAGTAAACTTCCGTCTTTTGACTTTTTCTTCGATAAACCTTCAGAATTGGTCTTGGACTTCCGTTCTTTATCCACTTTTGACTTCTTGACTTCGTCTTTCATCATTTTCTTCAACAAAAGTCCGTAAATGCCCGTGAATTCCCGTGTTTTCTTCACTTTTCACCTTTTCGTCCTAAATCACAACAAAAACACAAACCACGCATAATTCCGACATAAAAGACATAAAATACACGTTTTGGTCCGGTTATTATTGTAATTAAGTGGTAGAAAAGATGTGTGTTTAGACACATATCAAATCCCCTACACTTGACCATTGCAATGTCCTCATGCAATGCATTAGTTACAAAGCAAGTTTACATTTTTCATCAAAATCAATCCACGTTGGCCTTTATTAAAGAGATAGAAAATTATAAAAATGCAAAGCAAAGAAATTAAAAGCATACCTTGGGTTTTGAAAATGTCATGAATAATCATCATCCTCAACTTTTCACTTTCTCCAAACCAAGCTTAAAAACGAGATCATTGTTATTATACGTTAGTAAACTAACACGAACTCATGTGGGCCAATTATTCACTTAGACTCCCTTATTCCTATGGGTATCTCTTATATTTTATTATTTGTAGTCTTGAATGATCACGAAGATGCATTGTTTGACTTATTTCGATAATTATTTAGTCTGAAAATAAGGTGCACGATTTAATCAATAGTTAGCTAAAGGACCAAATCTTTTAAAACTGCTTCTCGGGATATCAAAAAGTTCATATCTTGGCATAACTTGGTTCGCGATTTGAGACCTTTCTCGGGCCGATATTTGGCAGCGACTTCACACTTCAAATCTTGAGAGACGTTCATGAAATAATGGTCTTCTCTTCATGATTGGAATTTCTTCACTTGGAATTTTTGAGAGATTCTTCATATATGGACCACGACTTCTTCATTTTTCTCCAATCTTTATTTTGGATTTTGATATACAACGATCCGCCTCCTTTATTGACTTGGATCTATTTATCCTCATACCTTGTAAGGGTCTTTTCGGATACACTTCTCCATGACTTTTTGGGAGTTTCTGCTTTTCGTCGTGTGTCTCGATCCTTCATATTGATTTTCGATAAATGATTCTTCACATCACTTTTGGATCTTTAGCAACAAAACATAGCCCTCATGCCTTGTTAGGGCCTTTTCGGACTCGCCAATCTTCGCGCCCCGCTTCATAAGTTATGCCTTGGCTATGAACTCTTGTCATTACCGAGCAACTTTTAAACGATCTGGGGCTAGAAGCTAAGTAACTTTTCAAATCGTACAACCTTATTTATTAGCAGATAAATTTATTAGCAAGCGATGGGAGAATAGGCTTATAATTAACTCACATAAATTCACGAAAGAATACCGAACTTATAACTGGCTCTATCATCTCTCGTTCTCCACAGTTTAAAATCTCAAGTAATGAGACTCGTGGATACTTAGCCTATTAAATCAAAGTTTTGGGTTTTCGAGTCGCCTATAGGATCTTGCAAATTCTTAGACTCTTTCAAGTTTAGAAATCGCATCTTAAAGTTCCCTTGATAAACGACTCTCTAGGATCAATTATAGGAACTTGCGAAAAGTTCTTGTTCTTAACCCGTGAGAGTTAAGACTTTCGCGTTTTATAGCTCCCTATATAAAAGCCTAGCAAAACTTGACTTAAACATGTTAAGGATACTAGCTAGAGTAAACTCGGATTAAGTCAAAAGATTCACAACGTTTGAGAATTAAAACCACTTATTAAACATTTATTCTAGCAAAGAAAGAAAATAACTATACAATGATAACAACTAATAGGCCAAAATAGATCAAAAATTTTGAAAAATGTCGAAAAATTGATTTTCCGGTTATAATGAGGACAAAAACAAGGAAAAGACCACTTAACTTCGATAGAAGTCCCCCCTACACTTAAGATAAACATTGTCCTCAATGTTTAAGCATGTGGGAGTAAGCTCCCCTACACTTAGGACATTGTGCACGTTGTTTAAATCTTGCTAAGGAAAAGGCAACTAAAGAGATTCCTATTTTAATATTGAGAAAATATAAAATAGTGAATCGAAAAGAGTTTAGGATAGAACCGGGATAAAGTAGAACACGGAATCACGGGTCGTCAAGAATCATCAAGAGTGGATCATTGAAGTTCGAATCCCTGATTAAGAAGTGAGGAGAGGAAATAGCAATCCAAAGGGTCCCCCCTACACTTATGATATAGAAAGCGGAAAGATAGATGCATGGGTTGCCTCCCAAGAAGCGCTTGGTTTTTGTTAACCGAGTCATTAGCCTGACTCGACCTTGATCATCAACGGAAGAATCATGAAACATATCCACCAGGATCAAAGACATAGTTGTCATCCATCATTAAGCAAGAGCTTAAGGCAAACAAGGCAAGCCAAAAGAGAAATGGCAGGGTTCCCTTAAGCAGTGATGGAGCACAGTAGAAGCAAGGATGAAGTGGTGCAAGCATGTCTTCAAGATTTCCAAAGATTTTTCCTTTTATTTCATCAGGTGGATACTGAGATGGCTTAAAGACTTCAATACCGGGGTCGAACACCTTTTCCTTCAGGGGAAAATAGCACTCCGGCTCAGCCGAGTGTGAAGAAGATCCGCAAAGAAGCACAACCTCGTCCTCAGAAGGGGGACAAAGAGGTGTCAAATCATACGTGCAACGGATTTCGGTGTCGACCGGTTTCTTCTCCTTAGACAAAATGCTCTTCAAATTCAAAGTAGGATCAAGACGATAATCTTCAAAGTCATAAGGAGGTGCATCACTCTCATGAGGGAAGTATGTGTTGAGAAATTCAGAGAAATCTTCCTCGAATGAATAATCGTCCAAAGTAGGATCGAGTGATGGCGGAGGATCTTCAGTATGTGAAGAATCGCTCGAGAGAGTATCAGCCTCATCAAAATCATCGAAAGTGGGCAGCTCGGGATACTCAGAAGTACAATCAAAATCATCCGAATCTGAGCTAGAATCATCATCATCATAAGCGTCAAAGACCGGTGACGAATCATAAATGGGAGAAGCGTCCAAAGTAGGGAGAGAATCATCCACATCATCATGAAAAAGTAGATTATCGATACAAGAGTCAAATAGAGGATTTTCGTAGACGGTAAAGTCATCTAGCACATTAATCATATTCACTGATTCTCGGCCTCCAAAAGTTGTACTAGTAAGCTTCCCCATTTTGAAAACTTTTGCATCATCCCCGACTCTTAAGATTAACTCACCTTCGGCCACATCCACTAAAGCTCGTCCGGTTCTCAAAAATGGCCGACCAAGTATTAAAGGGATACGAGGGTCCATTTCATAATCAACGACAACAAAATCGACCGGGAAAGTAAATGTGCCAACTTTGATAAACACGTCTTCGGCTATACCAACGGGGTAAGCGAGAGTGCGATTTGCAAGTTCAAGAGTCATCTTTGTTGGAGTGAGGTCGGGTAATGATAGTGTTTTCCAAACACTCAATGGCATAAGATTAATACTAGCCCCGAGATCAGCAAGGGCAGTAAATTCTTCAGTTTTGTTGAACACGCAAGGCAACACGAAACGACCGGGATCTCCAAGCTTTTCCGGAAGTTCTTTAAGAAGGACTGCAGAGCAGTTTTCATTTAAGCGTGTGTTGGCGAGTTCAATCAGCTTCTCCTTCTTGTTAAGCAATTCCTTAAATGCTTTAACAAATTTGGGCATGTGGACAAGTGCTTCAAGAAAGCTAATGTTGAAATTCATTTGAGAAATCATCTTGATATAGCTAGTTACTTGAGCGTCCTCCTTGTTTAGCATTTTGTTCTTGCCCAAGCGAGAGGGATAAGGGATATTAGGTTTGGGTGGTGAGGGTGCAGATGTGGTAGATAACGGTTGAGATGTTGAAGGGTCATTGGCGGGAACTTCATCACGTCGAGGCGGAGACGGTAATGGTGCACTAATACTAGGTGTAGGAGGAGTAGGGATACATGGTGGTGAAGGAGGTGTAGATGATGGGGGTGGGATTGGTGGTCCTACGATGGTGACTCCACTACGAGTAGTAATAGCACTCACATTGGCTCGCGGATTAGTGACGGTGTTTGAAGGTAGAGAACTTGAAGTAGAAGGTTGAGCAGGGGGCAAGAAACTAGCAAGCATATTCTTCAAATCATTGGTTTGATTGCTGAAGGAGGATTGAATATCATTTCGAAGCTCGGATCTTATCTCATTTCCTTACTTTGTGATATCTCCTTTCAGGTTGATAATTTGGCTCTGCAAGTTCTTGATTTGCTCACCTTGGGTTCTCATGATGGCCTCAACATCCGGATTACTGGGTGGGGTTTGTTGGGCGGGTGGGTGATAAGGGTTAGAAGCTCTTGGTGGGATTTGGTTGCTTCTAGTGTAGTTGTTGGCGGGATTTTGGTTTTGAGGAGAAAAACCGGGTGAAAGGTAATTGTTGGATCGGTAGCTCAGCAGATTTCTATCCCCTTGAGGTCGAGCTTGGTAATTTTCCGGCGAATAATTACCATAAGCTGCATACACATTTTCCGGATTTCCTTGTGTAGAAGGACAATCGGTGTATGAGTGAGGACCGCCGCATGTTTCACAAAGAGTAGCAACAGCTTTAACTTGTTGTTGTTGTTGGTTTGAAGCCAAGAGTTGCATACTTCTGCTCATTTCAGTCAGCACACGGGTGAGTTCGGTCATATCAGGGTTTGCTGAGGTGGAGGAAACATTGACTCTCGGATTATTCCTTGAAGAAGCAGAGGAATCCCAGTTTTTGTGATGAGTAGTCATGTTCTCAATAAGCTCTCTACACTCCTCGGGTCTCCTTTTCATGAATGTGCCACCGGCGGCTGCATTAATCGTATCACGATCTCGAAAAGTCAAACCGTTGTAGAAAGTATCGATTAAGGTCACAGGGAGCATGTTGTGGTTTGGACATCTATCGATCAAGACATTATATCTCTCCCAAGCATCAAAAAGGGATTCATCGGGATCTTGCATGAAACCGCTGATCTGATTGCGAAGGCTCGTGACCATGGATGGTGGAAAGTAGCGCGACAAAAAGCGTTGAGTCATATCATCCCAAGTGTGAATAGAATTCTTCGGGAGACGATCAAACCATTTCTCGGCATGATGTAAGAGAGTGTGTGGAAAGAGTTGTAGGCGAAGCTCATCCATAGTGGCACCAGCCAACTTCATGCTTTGGGTGATTGTAATGAACTTGTCGAGGTGTTTGTTGGCATCATCATCAGGCAATCCTCTAAATGGGTTTGTTTGTACTTGCTGAATCATGTGGTGCTTCAACGAAAACTCAGGAGCGTTGATTTGCATCGGCGCAATCGGTCCTCCTCGTCCAAACATTGTTGGTTGACAAAGTTCCTCCATGGTCCGAAGATCGGGCTGTGGAAGAGCATTGTTGTTATTATTATTATTTAGGTTCGGTGGAATGTTGTTGTTGACAACACCTGCCATATCTAAATCTTCTTGAGGCTCGGGCTCTTGATAATTAGAAGATCTAGTACGCATACACCTGAAAATGCAAAAGAAAAAGAAACCAAACGCAAAGACAATATATATATACAATAAAGATAAAATCTTTTTGTATTTTTGAAATTTTTAATTTTTATGATTTTTTGAATTTTTTTTTATGCAAGAAAATTAACGTTCACAAGTGAACGGATCCCAAAAAGCAACGTGTCTCTCACAGAAAACTATTGATCTTAACGAAAAGAGCCGGCAGCGGCGCCATTTAATACAAGGCTTTTTGGCCCGTATAAAAATTATTTGTTCGTTGATGTGTGTCTAATCGAATTGATCTAGGTTTTCTATGTGACTCAGTTTTATTTTGGTGGAAACAAATAATTTTGGTTGTTTTTAAATTTAAATGTGCAAAGACTTAAAAGTAAATGTCGTTAAAGTAAAGGGCAAGTATTAGTAAAGTGCGTGAAAATAAATCTAAGTCTAATTAAAAAGAAAGATGCGAAATTTTAAAAATGCGACGGAAAGTAAATTAATTAAAATGACTGAAAATTAAAGCGTGATGGAAATTAAAGTTAGACAAGTATTAACAACTTAAGCTAAAAATTAAACAAGTCAAAATAAGAGAAAACAACCCTCCAATCGGAATATATTCCGATTGTACCTATCGGAATGTCAAACGCGAATTATCGGAATGTTTAACTTTCCTCTGATCGGAATGTATTGTGATCTCGGTCGGAATGCTTATCGGAACACACGATCGGAATACCTGTCACCTTACCCAATCGGAATACCAACATACATCTCAATCGGAATGTGGAAAAGGAACCAATCGGAAAGCTGTCACTCTAACCTGATCGGAATACCCTACCTTGCCCCAATCGGAATACCAAGTCCACCCCCAATCGGAATATACAAACCCTTTTCAGATCTTACCCAATCGGAATGTAAAACCCTTTTCAGATCATGACCAATCGGAATACGTAGGGAATAACCAAAAATAAGCTAGAAAAATAAGCTATAATCTTAATAAGCACTCGACGAAAAACTTAGCTAAAACCGTGTAAAAATAAGCTATAAAACTGAAAGTTAAAAACTTTTAAGACACGAAAAAGATAGACTTTAAGAAAAACAACTTTTTATATAAAAATAACTTTTGTAAAAAGTATATAAACTTGAAAATAAATCGAATAAGCTATGAAAATAAGAGATTTAAAACAATCCAAAGCATAAAAATCAAATCTTTAAACAACTTAACAAGTTAAAAATCGTGCAAAACAAAGAAAGGTAGAAGAAGAAGATTAACAAGATAAAGTAAAGGTGCAAGAAATTAAAGAAACACTTACTTGAAATTAAAGGTAATTAAAGGTGCAAAACATGTATTTAAATGTGCAAGTAATTAAAGGTGCATAAAATAAAGTGGAAGAATGGTTTGTCAAGCCACCAACAAAACTAAATGAAATGAAAATGAGAGTATTTATAGGTGATTAGGGGAGAGGTTAGAGGAAGCTTCCTCTCTCCTTCCTTTCTTGTTAATTGCACCATCAAGTCCTTCCTTCTTAATCTTTTTGTTAATCTTTGAATGTGATGACTTTTGGCTCGGGATTTCTTTGGACTCGTCTTTTAATTCTTCGATAAATAAGACTTGAGTTCCTCGATTTTAAGTAAACTTCCGTCTTTTGACTTTTTCTTCGATAAACCTTCAGAATTGGTCTTGGACTTCCGTTCTTTATCCACTTTTGACTTCTTGACTTCGTCTTTCATCATTTTCTTCAACAAAAGTCCGTAAATGCCCGTGAATTCCCGTGTTTTCTCCACTTTTCACCTTTTCGTCCTAAATCACAACAAAAACACAAACCACGCATAATTCCGACATAAAAGACATAAAATACACGTTTTGGTCCGGTTATTATTTTAATTAAGTGGTAGAAAAGATGTGTGTTTAGACACATATCAAAGCCCATGCTTGATAGGAAGATGGCATCAGCCATCCCCTTGGCCTGGATGTAGGTCAAGGAAGGTACATGCTTGAACCCTCCTAAAAGTAAAAGCTTTTGATATTTTTTGAGCTGTGTGATTTGATGATTGTTTGAGTGGTAGCTTAGGTGTTTATTTATGATTATTTATGTTTAATGCATGTTAGATTAAGGTTCAAATAAGTTTTGAGTGATTTGTTTAATTTATGGTTTGCAAAAATCTCATAATAGTCAAGATTAGGGGTGTTTGGGTCTGTATTATAAGCTAAGCTTTTGACACATTTTTGGCTTGTAATCAGTCTAAACACATTCATTTGATTAGTGGTAGTTGTTATTGATGCTTTGTTTTCAGTTTGTTAAGTAAATTAAAAAAAATAGCATGTTAGTTCTTAAAAATAGTCAAGTGAATTTAGTGGCCAAAACTAAGTTGTTTTAATATTTTGTGGTAACATTTTGAGCAATAATTTGTGATTTGAAAGTCACCATTGAACCAACTATATTAGCAAAAACATTGCCAGACCTTATATGCTATAACAGTAACTTGATTGTTCCTATTTCTGTGTGATTTGTGTGTTGTACCTGGTGTTTTTCTTGTTTAATCTGACTCCCTACACTCCACTGAGTGTAGGGGTGCCAATTGTATCCAAAGAAACCCAAAAACAAGCTCAAAATCAAGTAAAAGGTGCCCAGACCCGTTTTCCAGTTAAGCATAAGTGGGAACCAAGTTCCCACTGTTAGAGTAAAAATTCCCACTGCTTAGGAAAAAGACAAAATACCAGACCTATCACTTTCAGGGTTCTTGTTTTTATTGTCTTTAGTGATCTTTTTAGGTATTTTTAATTGATTTTAATTTTTCTAGATTTGTTATTTTATTTTGATATTTTTCATAAAGTTTATTTTCAATTTACTGTTCATTTTGTATTTTTTTAGATTTAAATCAATTTTAATTAGTTTTAATTATACTGTTTTTGTCATTTAGTGCAAAAAATTTGTTTTTCAGATTTAAAATTTTTCTTAGATTAAGAATATTATTTTAAGATTTTTAGCATAAAAAAGTTCACTGTTCACTCTTTTTAGTCATTTTTTAGATTTAATTTAAGTTTAAATAGCTTTAAATATAAATTGTTTTGTCTTTTAGCGAAATTTTTTCAACATTTTCTATTTTTTACTGTTGAGTAATATAAAATAGGATTTTTGAAACAATAAGTTTAATTTTAGCATTATTTTATTATTTTTAAACATTATTTTAGTTTAAAAATCGTTTTTAATTTTTTAAAAATAGAAAAATAGTTTCTAAAATTTTGGAAAAATACTTTTTAGTCTTTAAATAATATAAGTGAGATATTATTTTTGTAAAATAATATTTTGGACTTTTTCTTAATTATATTTAATTATTGGGCTTTAATTAGCATTAAAAATTGAATATTTAATTAATAAAAGGTTTTAAAATTTATTTATTGAATTTTTATTCTTATTTATATTATTTTAAACTTAGTTTTAATTATTAATTAATTTTTAGCTTTAATTTTTAATTTCGTTGCGTTTTACGTAATTACGTTCGCGTTTTACGTGATACGTCGTAGTGTAATCGTAGTGTAACTCGTCTTTACTTTTTCTCTCTTTAAGCCAAAAACGACACTAATCCATACTTTGATTTTATATAATTGGCACACAAACCATACACCTCCGCCGAGAACAAACTCGCACTTATTCGGTTTTACGGTTTTCCTAAACCGTATAACTTAATACTTGCCGCTCATACGCGTTTTTCCTAAAACGTGTACGATTTACACTACATCATGAGGACATCGTGAAAAATTTGCTTGCGTGCATTCTTTCCGGAATGTTTTTCAAAGGTATACCAATGACCTTGCCTACTTAATTTATAATACAAGCGGAAAAGAGTAACGGAAGGTTCTATCGAAAGACTTAGGCAATATATCTCAAAGGTGGTCACTCTATTTACACATAAGGGCACCAATTGTGAGATATGTACCCCAAAAAATTTTATTGTGGCTAAAAGGAAGGTGGAGAAGGGGACACGTAGTCCGGAGTATTTGAATAATTGTTCATACAAGCCTATGGACTCCACAGGGAGTTGATCCATGGTCATACCTTCCGGAGGAGGACGAGGATGCAAGCTCAACGAAATATTATATGTTTTGACTAAGTATTTGACATAATCACTCGAGAGGTTGGACAAGTACTTCGACATATCAAACTTAGGAAGATATCCGGAAGGTCCAGGTTGATCTTCTTCGGCCATAGTTTCGTGGAAGGATCCGGAAGGTTATCAACAAGAAGGACAAAGAATATACTTGAAGAGTCCGAAATAGCAGAGAGAGATTTGGAAGATTAGACAGAAGTAAAAAAGCAGCATTGTGAAAACACGCAGTAAAAAGTGACGAAGTGAGGGCTATTTATAGGTGAGCGTTGCAACTTAGAAATCCATTATTGTATAGTGTTGGGACACGTGGCGGTAGGAAACACAAGTGTGGGACACGTGGCAGCCATCGAGCGGGAAGTCCAAAAACGAGTTGGGCCTTGATGGGCCGTAAAGATGGTTGGGCTTCATAACGATACAACTCCCCACCCAGAATCAAGCCCAGACATGCTGCACATGTATTTCGGAAATGATTAATTTGAGTCATTCCAGAAAGTTTGTTCCTAATCACATTGAAAATGTTGATTCAAGTCATATTGGAATAGATTTGAATCAACACTTCGGGGGGACTTGTTCGTGTATAAGTCCGAACCAGACTCATATCCGAAACCCGGATCCGAAACCCGGATCCGAAACCCATATCTGGCCCGAAATAGGAAGCAGGAGTCAAAACTAGGTCAACCAACAAGCTCCCCCAATTCTAGGAATGTTTCCCCCAATAGGACCAACAAGGCCCCGACCAAAGCCCATTGGGCCTTCCGGATTTTAGGAGATTTGAGCAGTATAAATACCCCCTTGGACTCAAGTTTGAGGTGATTGTTTTTACCTTATAATATTACTATTTTACTGTATACATTTACTTATCCATTTCGGACCATTTCACTTTACTTACTCTTACGCTGGAGCTTGATCTGGGTCTTCATACCCGGACGAGGCTAACACGTTTACTTTGATTTTAAGATATCCGAAGGGCAAGCCTCGCCTAGTCTGGAGGATTACCCATTTCGGACTCTTGCAAGAAATTGCACGAACAAATGACACATAAGAATAAAACAAAACCAACTTTAAACTATACAGACCTAAAAAACTAACTCAGTGTATAGGTCTTATTAGCTAACGTTCTTTTCCAATTTATGTTGCTTGCAATTAGTTTTAGTATGAACTCGAATATAACATTTTAACAAACAAAGTTTTTGAAAATGAAAATTGTAGCGGACAAACTATTCAACCTGCTACTACAAAAAGTCTCATAGAAACTGGTCAAAATAGCTCATAGAGAGTAGTTTTGGAACCACTCTCGAATGAGGTATCTCTATGATCAAAACATATGAAAACCGATTGCGAAACCTGCCTCTTTAGAAGCATCGAAACCAGCTATCTGTCTAAGAATCGATCTCCATATTAAAATAAACACACATATTTTATTGAACACTAGGCGATTACCCACGCAAAGCGACGGGATTGTTTAACGTGACAGATAATTAGCAAAATGTTATATCGCAAAAAGAACAAATTTTAATTGCAAAGTAACATTCATATTTTAATTGCAAACTGTCGTTTGGTCAGGTTGACCCAATGCGAACCCGAACCTGTATCCGATTAGGCTTGTCGGGTCTGGTTTAATCGGGTTAAAGAACACTTATCGGGTTAGTTTTAACCGAACCCTATAACTCGATACGTACTGTTATGGCATCGGGTTGGGGTTATATTATTTTTCTTATTGTGTTATCAGGTCAACCCGATATAAGCTGATATCTTAAAAATACTTGATTCACATGTAATGTCTAATAGTGTATTTTCGTAAAAGTATGCTAAGAAGTAAGGAACAAGAAGATATGGAGAAAAAGGAACATAAGCTGCGGAATTGTCTGGAGGCAGATAATTAACGATATAATATTTTGAAGGAAGACTAAAATGCAATGGAAAGTCGCATGTCATACGATAATTCAACTTTAGATAAATTCTCAAACAAGCATGTATCTCTTTACTAATATAAAAATCATCTGGTAAAAATTAAAGTGAAACATTACATCAATTCAATTCTAAACTATAAGATTCAAATCTAAAAATGAACGTTACTTGTAACACCCCATTTTGGTAAATAGAATGTCACGCGTGATTATGGCGTGTCATCAAAGCATGGAAGATAATATATAGTAAAACATACATGACCATAGGGAAAACCAGAATCAAACATCGGTTCCCAAACATAAGCCCAAAACATAAATAAAGTAAATGAATTAGGAAAGACTAAACAAGCATAAGTATATGGGACAAAAGAGAAGAAGTCTATGGCAACTTCCATCCTATGCACTTCCTTCAAATGCTCGAGTCCGTCCTTGGGTACCTGCCGTTTTAGGACATGGAAAGGAAAGTAACGGCTGAGCATAGCGCTCAATGCATGGATATATGACATAGTATGAATGGATGAAACATAAATAAGACTAATAGCAGCGGAATAACATAAGTTCTAAGCAATCTGGATTCATGTTCATAAAACTGGTTTTATAGTTTGAAAAGACTTATGTTTCTATGAAAATCTATTTTAATTAGCCAAATAGCCTAAATAGGTCATGAGGTTCCACCATGCATGAATACTTGGAGGGGAGACCTCGTCATGCAATTAGAGGGGTTACCTCTAATTAAATAGTCTGGGTAGGAGGGATCAACTCCTAGTGAAGGATGCAAGGCACACATCACATTCACTCTGATATTACTGATAAACATGTAACTAGGATGCACCGATACGCCCCACATGATAATATAATATAATGGCCAAAACTGAAAAGGGACGCCACGAGCAATCACTTCGCCATGGGGAAGTCATAACACTGGTGCCTCCAGTGTTATGGTTATGGTACCTCCATAACTAGGTGACACTTGTCATGCATGTATATGGCTTAGGATCTTAATCTAACATAAGTATCAAACTTAAAAAACAAATACTGGGAAAACAGTTGGCTGCAGACGGGGAATCCTAATAAGGAAAGAATGTCCATACTGAAAGGACGGGAAATCCGTACCTTATGTCTAGTGAACGAAGAAGACGAACGGAAGAGAGTCCTACTTCGATCTCACTAATGCTACATAAATAGTATACGTGTATAAGTATTCTGATTACTGAGTACGTAACTGGTTTTATATCGTGTCTTAGCTTGTTTTATATATTCATGTCTTGTTTGACTGATTTTAACGTTATGCTGTGTTTATCATGTATTATGTATATCCTGATTAAGTATTACTTGTATTTCTGGTATTATTATACTTGTTGTGTAATAATAATTAACTTTCTAAAAATAGCAGGTTTCCTAAAATAGAAAGTTTCCAAAAATAGAATGTTTCCAAAATAGAAAGTTTCAAAAAATAGATTAACTTCTTAAAATAGATCAGTTTCTAAAAATAGAAAGTTTCCAAAAATAGTAAGTTTCCTGAATTAGAAAGTTTCCATATTTAGAATTAAGCTGAATTAATATCATAAGTCATGTAGTTATAGTATAGTTTAATAATAGTATCGTGTTAATTAAATAAACTATAGGTTATACGATTTAATTAAATATAAGCATGATTTAATTAAATTAATGTGTATAAAAATACTTAGGTTAAAACATGTATTTATACTATATTAATAATAACCTAAGTCATGATTATTAATTAATTATATTTCATGTTCTAATAATTAATTAATACTATAGTCTAAATTAAATAATTAAATACTTAGGTTATAACATGTATTATTAAATAATTAATAATTAACCTAAGTTCATGTTTTAATTAAATTAATTATATGTCATGTTAAATTAATTTAATTAACTTGTAAAATTATATTCTTGTAAAAATTAATTAAGCTTGTAAAATTTAGCCATGAACCGGACCCGTATAATTAATTAAATATTTCGTGAACCGGACCCATGAAAACCCGTGAACCGGTCCAAACCAAACACCCCTAAAACAATGGCAAACCGGCTTGAACCAGTTGCCACTGCCTTTGATAGTCTGCCACCGGTGGTCTTTGCCTCTCGGCTAGCTGCTGCTAGCAGTAGAGTTCCCACCGGCTGTGTGCCAGTGTTTACCCGCTGCTGCGCGCTGTTTCCCCCTGCCAGACCAAGTATGCCACCGGCTGTGTGCCGGTGGTGGGGCTGTGTGCTGTCGTGACCCAAACCAACCACAAGGACACCCCCGACGTAAGTCGGGGTGCCTTGTCCTGTTGTCTACCGAAACCCAACACCACCGAGATCTAGATCTCGGTTGGTGGTCGTGACAAGAACATGCCGAGAGCCATGGGGCTCTCGGTTTGTGTGTCGGCCGAAACAACCAACCCGAAAACAACCCTTTTTAATTTACCCACCATGATTATACGTGTTTTAATTCTTGTTTATTAATCCCCATGATCATGTGTTCATAACAAAGTAAAAATAATTAAAAAGAAAGGTTTTACAAATTTACCAAACGCGTGGAATAAATGGAGAATGATTACATGAACACACTCCTAGAATTTCTTGAACAAAAATCAAATCAAACACCTCCTTTGGTGTTTGTGTTGCCGGCGGCCAAGAGAGAGACAAAGAGGTAGGGTTTTTGTGATTTTATGAAAACTCTGTAAATGTATAATTCCCTTATTTGTTATTTTTAATAAAACAAACATGGGCTGGGTCCCCCTTCTCTCTTTGTGTCGCGGCTTGTAGGGCCCACAAGGGAAACCCGAAGCCTTTCTCGTGTCTAAAATATTACATGCTCGTGTGTTCGTGTTTACGTGTTACGTTGTTATTAATTATTCGTGTTATTATGAATACTTGTACGTAACGATATTAGTTGTCTTAATAATATACGTAAATACACAATTATATGCTCGTGATTCTTACGTTCATGATTTCATGTTCGCGATTATAATTATTATTGATAATAATTATCGTGTATAAACACGTACTTAATACTTATCGTGTAATTATGCGTACATAACTTTTATAATTACTAATCGTGACACGTGTTCATGCAATCAAAGAAAAGTTTTAATATGTACGTACATTTACTAAGGGTACTACTCATGGTAAAAGCATGCGGGTTTTACAACTCTTCCCCTTAAAAAGAATAACTCGTCATAGATAAAATAAACTGAAAGAACATGAATGCGACATGACTGACAAGGACATGGAACGTGACGTGCCTCAAAAGAACATAACTGAATTATAGAATGATGAGAGGATAAAATCCGGATGGACTCGTCCGTTTCCAAGTGGCTTCCCTATCGGAACGGTTCCTTCACAAGATCTTGACACAAATGACAAATCTTGGTCCTCCTGACCCTGACTTGAAAATACGTAAACGTTCATGGTTATCAACGTAAAATAGATCCTTCTGAATCTGATCGAGTGGATAAGAATTAACATGCAAGGGAAAATGAAACGTTACGATGCAAAATAACCTAGGATAACTGATATTAGTAACGTCTTAGCCATGATGCGCGAGACATACTGAAACGTAGTACGTGAACAAATGTGAACGTGATACGTGTACAATTGTGAACGTGATACGTGGAGATATGGTGAGTGTAATATGAGAAAACATATGGTGATCAATGATACCTGTAACATATCGTGAACGAGATATATGAAACGTGGAATGAACATGACATGTGAAACATATCGTGAACATGAAATACGGCGACGGTAACGCCAAATGCTATAAGGTAAGACGTGGAATGTGACGTGAAACGTCTGTCTGAGGATAGCGAGTTATACTAAACTTGAGTCTGGTCTCTCAAGTTCTTGCAAAACTTCCCTGAACGAAAATGAACGTAAAATTGTAAGCCCGGATACGATCATGAACGTGAATAGTGTCATGAACGTGAGTGTGAAAGCAAGTCGTAAAATTAGAACAAGGACGTGAACGTAAATAAGGAGCACAAATACGAACCTTTGTCTGGCCCGATAGCTGAGGGATTACCAATTGATCGGATGAGCCTTGGCTGGAACATGTCTGATCAATCAGCTGGCTCCAAAATCCTTGCGGATGTAAGGATTCTGCAGACTTGGTCAAACTGTTGAAAATAACCCAGATAGCATCATGCTTCTTCTGAGTTTGCGTTAATCTGGTAACCAAAATCCATGGAGATCTTGTCCCATTTTTATTCACAATTTCTGATGGTGGAAAAACATCTCAGTCTGTTGGTGTTCTATGTTAGCCTGTTGGCATGACAGGTACTTAGATATGAACGTAAATGTATCTTGCTTCATAGAAACTGGATACGTAGAAGTTTGCAAAAACTATTAGTCTTTTAAATTAGACTTTTCTTAGCGTAGGATTTTCTTGGAACACCTAACGTAGTGTAGGGTTCTCACCTTTACGCATAAGCTGAGTCATGGTAAGATTAATCGTGAGAATCCATGCGATTCACGTGTCACTGTAATCAGCCAAAATTTATATTGGAAAATTTCAGGGTGAAATTTCTTCTGTCGTAGAATTTACAACCTAGTGCAAATATGGTCTTCCTGCTATTCTCTAGATTTAGAGAAAATCAGGTCGTCCTCGATGAGAACACTGATGAATTTATTTATGAGTTCATGAAAACTCAATTTATTAAGTCCATAATGCTGCTGGAGTATTTATGAGAATAGCAATTAATTATCCAAACATTCCTATCACCTAATCCAACAACAACAACAACATGACTCGTAAATATAACTCAAGAGGGTGTTCTGGACTGCGTTTTGGGATAGATCATCTTGCATTTCTAAAAAATAAATATCCAGAAATTGTATTTGGTAAACCATTAGAAAAACTAATCCTATAAAGAAAACCCGTGTCTAGAAGTCTCAACCTATTATCTAAGAAGACAGCTATGTATATGCATAAACTGTTTAAAAAAGATGCACATCCAGACTAATCTTTACCTACTAAGCCCTGTCTTACAGATCAAGTCACCATGAATTCGAGCATAGTTCATCAAAGCTTTCGGATATCTTTGTTGTGGGTTCCGAAGCGTCTAAATCACATGTTGGTTGACACTCTAGTGCAGCGTAGAAGCCACATTAAAAATACTGAAAATCTTATAGCGCCAAAATTGTTGCACATCCATTGTGAGAGTTTTTACCTTCTTATGATATTTGATGACCTAGGACAAAACAACATTATCAAAACAGTAGCAAGTTTATTAGAAGAACATCAATGGTAATATTTTGGTAGAAAATATTAGTATAGTAGTATGAATTTAAATAACGAATAAAGAAATACTTACCAAAGAAGCTACGTAGCCATCCATTTTGTTTAGATATGAAGATATGAAGTCGATATTAACATGTATAACCTTTAATATTGTGTGGGTGAAACATTATAAGGCATATATCAGGGAAGTTTCTTATGTTTGAGAAGGTTATTTACTTGCGTTACCTTTAACTTTCTTATGGTTAGTTGGTGAATCCTAAAATCAATCCAAATCTGTGACAAGTTTGATGGGCATGTTATGGTAGGGTCAATAGGTGTTCAAGTCAAACAAAGAATTTTCCACACTCCATTCAAATATATATTAAGGAAAAACCACATTTAATTTTTTATTATTATTTTCCAATACCTTTCAAACTGCGATTGACACTCAGAGAATAGAGATTAGAGTATCTTTGGAAGGCACCTGAATCAGAACCGGTTGTGACACACAGGCTGTAATAGTTGAATGAGCGGCGTGTGCAATTGGTGTGCGACTCACTTGTAAGTGAGACTGTGGATAGACATCCCTTCACACAGGTTATAGTAGATGTGGTCTCCATACGCAACATAACACAATAAAATCAGAAAGTCTGAAATCACCTAGATTAGGGTCGACTGCAAAGTCATTGTGAGCAGCGCTGATACCATTACGAAACCTTCAAACCTGATCACATAATTAGGCACGCGAACACGTGTCAAGTGTGACCAACAAATAGCAGTAGAGATTCTCTTACAGTGGCTGAAATATCCCTCTCATGATGTTCTTCATATTCAAGGAGTAAAGATTCAAAATACTGCCAAACTAAACAAGAGAACTTTATGCAGACATAGTGCGGTTCTTATAAGTCAGAAAATTTTTGTAGCTTGTTTACTTGACGACTTGCGGTATCCATTCTGCTTATTTAGGCGTATGGTGAATAAAGTATTATAGAAAGCTATATTACTCAAAGAGACTAAAGAAAAATAAATTATGCTAAAAGTTCTTAGTAAATCGTAGACAGGTTATAGTTTCACATTTTCTTACACCAAAACTTGGTGTATTACAACATTTGATTTGATACCTAAGAGCCTTTTAAGGCCAGAAGCTAAAACATGTAAAAGAAATCTTTTTATGCTTACGTTGGAGGAATGGGGAGGACTTCCCATTGACCAAGATTTTTCTTGATCGAAACCATTGATAGCTTTGCTATACTCCTGTCATAAGACCATATAATGTGATTATCAAGATTTGTCTCTTCAAAATTTAACATATATAAACTGTATGTCAAGAAACTTAAATCAGTCTAAAAAATCATCCCCACTATATCAAGCTGTTTATTGAATAAAATACTTACCTTGAAGATGTATGAGAAAGTGAAACCCAAAACCACCCTTGTGAGGCGACATCAACTACATCCGGCAAGACAGACGACAATATCGGCAAGTGGTTGTAGAGTAGAGTCTAGGGATGGCTGTAACAAAAGAAAAGGCAACTTTTTTATCAATACTCATATCAACATATAAACAAGCAGGTTAGCTTTAAAATAAAGATGGCGTGAACTCGGATTTAAAAATACTATAACTTTATTACAAAATTTTACATCTAAAACCTTATACGAAATATTTACAATATAAAATAAAACTTACATATAATTGCCAAACAAGCAGTTCAGCGGCAGTGGCTAATTCCAGCGACTAAACGGCGAAGACAACTTTTTGAAGAAATTCAGTGGACGCGGTAAGAAAAAAGAGTCATAAATTTGAATAATTCCATACGTACAAAAGAAAAACTTCAAAGGTTAATTAATATTTTCTGATCTATTATAAAACTAACACAGATTAAGAAAATAAATAATTGGAAGCACCTTTTCTAATGTGGAGATTTCAGTGATGGGGGTTACTTCCCTAGTGCAATCACTTAAATCCATAACAAACGACAACTTCTCAAGAGCAGATAAACACGGAAACAAATATAAAGCATGAATTAAAAATGAATTATTGAAATCAATTGAATCAATAATTACCTTAGTGGTGATGCGACTGTCGGCGAGTGGTGGTTTCATTGTTGGTTCAGACAGTGGTGGAGGGTGGCGGCGATTAGGTTAATGGTGGCGGTAGAACGATGCAGCAAAGAAGGTGAATCAACGGAATCACGATATAAAGAAAGAATCACCATGGCTGCGTAATAAAGAAACAATCAATAATAATTGTGTAAACACTTATCCTTTTTCCACTAAAATCAAGGAAAAACAAGACCTAATCATGTGTTTTATATCGTAAATATCGGTATTACGCGTGGTTTTGTGTTTAAATAGGTAAAAATGATCAAAAGGAAAGAAAACACGGGATTTCATGGTCAAATGTTGAAGAAAAGTCCAAAGACAAAGTCAAAAGACCAAAAGTGTGCCTAAGATCACGAAAACCGACAAAGTCGACTTAATTTTGAAGAAATGATCAAGAAAGTCGGAATTGAGCTCGTTTTAGTGGAATTAATCATTTTTTGAAGATATTCGAGCCAAGTGGATCCCACATCGGATAAATGGGCTCAAAAGCCCATTTAAGGAAAATGGTTTCTTTACTTTTTACCAATAGCCCAATATGGCCCATTTGATTAGTAAAAAGGACGGATATAAGGCATTTGGGCCACAAGCCAATATAAAACGAAGGGAATTAAAATGGGCCACAAGCCCATATCTCAACAAGAAGATGGAACGGATGAAATTTGATTTCACCTTTTGCTTGACCGGTTTAAATCACCAAACGTAACCTCTTTTACCCTCCCCACGTGTACACCCACTTTACCAATTCCCCACACACAATTAATAAAACCATTTACCCTTCCCTCTCTCCTTATTTTTGATACAAACGAAACACACACACTCTTTTTACTGCTCATCTTCTCCCTCCCCCAAATCTCGCAACTCTTCCCCAAACCCTAATATCTACTATCAAAAAATTAACTCACCAAATTTGGGGGTTTTACCCTTATTGGGTAATTCACACCAAAAGGAATTAATTCCCCATGATTTTCGGGGCATACACTCAAGGAGTGGTCCTCAAATCCGAATCTGACATGGCTATATCCTTTAATTTTATTGGTTATCCCACATCACCATAAACCTCTCATCCAATAAAAACGTTCCACATCACCAATCAACTAGCACAACTAACACAAAAATGCCAACCTGGCAATCCAAGTGATTTATGGGCGTTTTTCCACCGTAAGATCAAGTATGTAAAGTGAGAGAAGAAGAAAGAAGGATTGGACGGCTGTGATTCATTGCTTAATGTTGAAGCCAAGAAAAGGGTTTCTTGGGGTTTCTCCTATAAAAACCCCTCCTATCCTGTAATTTGGAGTACCTTTTCTTTTTAGTTTAGTATTTTATTTTATGAAAAATAGATTTAGGACTTGATGTAATTTCTTTTTAAAAGTATTGTACTCTGAATTTCAATCAATGAAAAGTAAAGTTTCAGGTTAATTTAGTGGTTCGTTTAATATTATTGCTTTATATTCTTGAATTTATTTTTGAGTTATTAAATATTGGATTAAAAAGTTAAGAAGATAATCTCCCCTACTGGGAAATTATATATATAAAAAAATATTTTACTGTTGACGATGGTGATGATGTTCTTTGGTTAATAAACGGCGGTGTTTGTTGATTTTTATTACGGTTCACAAGGTGGCTCAGCGCCAACCTTCTACTCAAAGGCTAACTCCATTAGGTTTGTCTTCTTTTATTTTATTTATGTTTATTTAGTTCTATCTGCTTGAGTATTGTGTAGATCTGCTTAGTTAAGTTTTAGTCAGTCTAATATTTGTTGTTTCTTTTATTGTGTATCTGCTTATTTTATTATGCTATTGTTAATTTAGTCTTTCTGTTTAAGTTCATGTTAGATTTTGTTTAAGTTGAATCGAATAGTTTTGAGTATCTTCTTGGTTTATTTGTTGTCTGCTTAAGTTTATTGTGTGTTTGGATTTGCTTTAGGTTTATTTAAATTTTAATATAATTGTTTAGCTGTTAATTGTTTGGATTTCAGTTTGGTTTTTCATTTCTTTAATTTTAAGTAGCTATTATCTAGTCTCTGTTTGGATTATTGCTATTCGGAATTTGGCTTATTTGATTGTTTTAATCTGTAGGAGTGTCTGCTTGTTTTTCGTATCTGAATGTTTAGATCTGCTTATGTGATAGTTTGTTTAGCTTATTAGGGTATTTCATTTTTAGCTTATTAGCTACTGCTTATTTGGATTCGTGCCTGCGTATTGCTTTTATCTGTCTTAGCTAGATCTTTGTTATTTGGTTATTTACTTTGCTGCGTATAAATACTCAAACCCCATTGGTTTGAGTAAGTTTATAATCCAAAAATTCCAAGAAAAATATAACTAGCAAAATAAAGGGTCTGCTGGGGATCGAACCCAGGACCGCTCGTCTCGCAACCATACGACCCAACCATCTCTGCTGCGCCTCTTTTTGTGTTTAATTTTGGTTTAGTTCATTAATATAGGAATATTTAATCTAACAGCTTTTAATTAATTAGTTTAATTCAATTTTAGGTTTAATTAATAGTAAAAAAGGGTTAATTCAATTTTTATATAAAAAAAAGAGATAAAAAAATATATTTTATTACTTTTAAATTAGTTTTCAAAGTCTTTAGTTTAAAACAAATAGATTTCAATTAAAGTTTTAGTTTTAAATTTATTAGATTTAAAAGTTAATTTTGTTTAAGTTTTAAATAGTTTTTTAATTTGTTTAAATTAGTTTTAAATTAAATTAATTTTAAAATAGTTTTAATTAAATTAGTTTTTAATTTTAAATAGATTTAGTTTATAATTACAAAATTTTACGTTTACCAAAAACAAAGTAAGTCGAAACGTTAATTGAAAATCAATTCGAGTGAGTCGAGGAAAAACGAACTTAATTGTTACATACAAAAACCTAGTTTCAAATTGGCGACGTTGCCGCTTCGCTCGTACGATTGACGATTTTTCGTGAAGACGTTTGGATTTTGGGATCCGTTCAATTTGAACGTTAATTTTCTTGTTACAAAATCAAAAATACAAAAAATCAAAAATTTAAAAATACAAAAAAATTAAAAAATCACAAAAGCAAATTCTTTCCTAAGATTTGCGCCAAAAAAATTAAAAAAAATACAAAAGTAATACTTTTTCCTAAAAGTATTACACCAAAAATATTACGTATTAGTGTTATTTTTTAGTTCGATTTCTTTCGTTTTTCTTGTGAATATATATTTTTCTAAAAAATACAAAAAGATTTTTCTTTTACTATATTCTATTACGTAGCACAATAATTTACCTACTTTTCAAATAAGCCTTAGTTGGGATTTCATCACCTAACTATTGTAGTCGCATCCTAAACGAAATAAAAAGGCAAAATAGATAAATACTAGTAAGACGTTTGAACTCGATATATACAAACTATAAGGTGGGTATAAGGCGACGCGCTATAAAAGGCCGTCTAAGGAAAAAGGTTTTTAAGTGCTTTGTGCCACCTCGTTTCCCCGCTTGCTTGTGCGTAGATTGAGAGGGACGACCGATTATTGGTTTGCCAACTCAGTTAGTAATTACGTATATATTTTTGTAGATTTTTCAAATTGCTCATCGAGAGGGAAAATCCTTTTCCTCTCAAAGTCGACCGAGGTCACCTACCTCATTCCAAAGTTTTAATTGTATGCGCACTCGCGCGCATACATACATACCGATTGGTGTACCAAACTCTTCCAATTCTTCCAAAAAGAAGAAGAAGAAGAAAAACAAAAAGAACGTCATTCAAGCCGATCCCGAGAATCGAGCTTTCGACAATACGATGGCAACGGATAATCGACCAATGATTGAGATTCTACAATCTCACGTTGAAGGAAACGATGACGCGATTGTGGTGCCGACTATTGGAGCTAATCATTTCGAACTTAAATCGGGTTTTATTCAAATGGTTTCCGCTACACCATTTTAGGCCGTACTAATGATGACCCACACGCTCATATCAAACGTTTCATCCAATTAGCAAATACCGTCAAATACAATGGGGTGCCACAAGAGGCCGTTCGCCTACAACTTTTTCCTTTTTCCCTCGAGGGACAAGCCCGAATTTGGCTTGATAAGGAACCACCCCAAAGTATTACCACATGGATCGACTTAGAGACCAAGTTCATTAACTACTTTTTCCCACCATCACAGACCACTTCTTTAAGAAATGAGATCATCACCTTTGAACAACAATATGGGGAAACATTTAGTGAGTCTTGGGATCGATTTAAAGAACTTTTGAGAAAATGTCCACAACACGGTTTCACTAAAGTGCATCAAATTAACACGTTTTACAATGGTTTAACTCTAAATGACCAAGACTCACTTAATAGTGCCGCGGGAGGCAATATTCTTGTGAAAACCATGAACGAGGCTTGGGCTATAATTGAAAACAAGGCTAAAGTGCAAACCAAGAGTGTTAGGGCCACTATGGCAAGTGCTAGTTCTAGTGAGAGTGACAAGAGAATCGATAAACTCACTTCGCTTGTTGAAACACTTGCTCTAAAAACCGACGCCCTCACTACACATGTGAATGCCGTGAAAGAAAATTGTGAAACGTGTGAGACTTGTGGTGGACCGCATTCATACTTTAATTGTGACAAGGTTTACAATAATCAACAAGAAGTTTATGCTTATAACAACAATGAAAATGATCGGATTCATTTCAAACCAAATGTTGATGTTAACCATTTGTCTTACAAGTCTAATAACTATTTAGCTCCCCGGGTTTTGTAGCACCACAAAGACCACCCCCACCCGCCCAAAATAGGAACCAAGGTCCTCAACGGGGTAATTTTCAAGGAAATTCTAATCAACAGGGTTTTAATCAAAATCAAGGGAATTTTCAAGGGCAAAACCAAGGGTTCAATAATCAAGGATTTAATAACCATGGTTTTCAAAATCAAGGATTTAATCAAGGTTCTAATCAATATCAAAACCAAGGTTTTCCTAATCAAGGTTTTCCTAATCAAGGGTATAATCAAATGAACATGCATAATCCTCAAATGGACTTGGTTTTACAAAAATTATCCGAACATGAGCGAACCATGAGAGAGATGCAAGAATCTAATCGACAAATGCAAGAATATAATTGACAAATGCAAGAATCGACCGATAAGAAATTTTTGACTATGATTCAAACCTTTTGTCCCCAAGGTGCCCTCCCTTCGAACACCGTGACCATTTGATACATGGTTTTTGCCTAGGTAAAAAGATTCGTTTAAGTATGTCTAATCGAATTGATCTGGTTTAACTATGCGACTCAGTCGTTCTTTGGTGAAACAAAAGTGTGTCGTTGTAGTATATTAAAATGTGCAAAACAATTAAAGTAAATGGCTTTAAAAGTAAATCTAACTCTAACTAAAATAAAGTGCAAGTATTTAAAAGCGTGACGGAAATTAAAGGGCACTAAAAGTAAATAACGCAAACTTAAAACTAACTAAGGCAAACTTAAAACGCAACTAAAACTAAAACTTAAACTAAGGCAAGGCTAAAATAAATCTAAGGCAATTAAACTTAAAGTGCGTCTAAAGAAAAAGGCAGGAAAAATAAAGCTCGAAATTAAAATAAAAGAAAATTAAAAACTGAAATTAAAGAAACTGAAAATTACCTATCCGGAATATTTACCATTATTCGGAATAAATACCTATTCGGAATATTGTAACCTATCCGGAATAAGTTTTATTCGGAATAATTGGCCCTATTCGGAATGTTCTTTGCTGTTCGGAATGTTTGACCTTACTCGGAATATTTCCCTATGCGGAACATCAGCCTATTCGGAATATAGCCCTATGAGGAATATTAGGTCAATGCTGAATAGTCCCTCTATCCGGAATAGTTTTCCTACTCGGAATAATGTGCCCTATCCGGAATAAGTAGCCTATGCGGAATAATGGCCCCTATGCGGAATAGTTGCCTATTCGGAATAAAGCTCTCTATCCGGAATGTTGCCCTATTCGGAATAGTGTTGGGCTGCGTCTCCTGGGAAAGAACAGAAATAAACTCGCGAAGAGCAAGGAGAACAAAATATGCACGAATCTAATCAAAACAAAGCTAAATCAACCACAAGATTAAATCAAACTAACAAATAAACATATACTAATGATAATTAAACAATCTAAAACAACAAAACTATCAAAACTAATCAAGATGATCAAAACCCACTTTGATCAAAATAAGAACATAAGAACATGAACATGAACATAAACAATAAAAATCAAAGATTAAGAAAGGTAGAATGAGAGATGAACAATAAAGATAAAGATTAACAAGAATTAAAAGAAAAAAACTTACTTGAAATTAAATGGTAATTAAGGTGCAAGACAAGTATTTAAATTTGACAAGTATTTAAATGACAAGGTAATTAAAAGTGGAAGAACTAATTGTCACTATTAGCCAACAAAGAAAAATGCTAATCTCATCTAATCTATATATAGGGGGAGGTTAAGGAGTGCTTAGGAAGCTTCCTCCCCTCTTTCCTTTCTCCTTAATTGCATGCTTAGTCCTCCTCTTCTTAATCTCTTGTTAATTGCACCATTAGTCCTTAATCCTTTTAATCTTCTTAATCTTGGACTTTAAATGGCTTTGTCTCCGGATTTCTTCAAACTCGTCTAGTAATTCTTCACTAAATTAGACTTTAGTTTTTCGGCTTTTGATAAACTTTCGTCTTTTGACTTTTTCTTCGATAAATCTTCATAATTGGTCTTGGACTTCCGTTCTTTTTGCACTCTTGACTTCTTGACTTCGTCTTTCGTCTTTTCTTCGATAAAAGCCCATGAATGCCCGTGTTTTCTCCACTTTTCACCTTTTCGTCCTAAATCACAACAAAAACACAAACCACGCATAATTCCGACATAAAAGACATAAAATACACGTTTTGGCTCGGTTGTTATAGTAATTAAGTGGTAAAAAGGATGGGTGTTTACACACCTATCAAATCCCCTACACTTGACCATTGCAATGTCCTCATGCAATGCATTAGTTACAAAGCATATTTACATTTTTCATCATAATCAATCCATAGTGGCCTTTATTAAAGAGATAGAAAATTACAAACATTCAAAGTAAAGAAATCAAAGCATACCTTGGGTTTTGGAAATGTCATGAATAATCATCATCCTCAAGTTTTCACTTTCTCCAAACCAAGCTTAAAAACGAGATCATTGTTATTATAAGTTAGCAAACTAACACAAACTTATGTGGGCCAATTATTCACTTAGACTCCCTTATTCCTAGGTGTATCTCTTATATTTTATTGTTGTCTTGAATGATCACGAGGATGCATTGTTGACTTATTTCGATAGTTTATTAGGCTGAAAATAAAGTGAACGATTTAATCAATAGTTTGCTAAAGGACAAAATCTTTTAAAACTGCTTCTCGGGACCTCAAAAAGTTCATATCTTGTCATAACTCGCTTCGCGATTTGAGACCTTTCTCGGACCGATATTTGGCAGCGACTTCATACTTCAAACCTTGAGAGACGTTCATGGAATAATGGTCTTCTCTTCATAATAGGAATTTCTTCACTTGAAGTTTTGAGAGATTCATACTTGGACCACGACTTCTTCATTTTTCTCCAATCTTTATTTTGGGACTTTGATATACAATGATCCGCCTCTTTTTTGACTTGGATCTATTTATCCTCATACCTTGCTAGGGTCTTTCTGGATACACTTCTCCATGACTTTTGGGGAGTTTTTGCTTTTCGTCGTGTGTCTCGATCCTTCATATTGATTTTTGATAAATGATTCTTCACATCACTTGGGATATTTAGCAACAAAATGTAGCCCTCATGTCTTGTTAGGACCTTTTTGGACTCGCCAATCTTCGCATCCCGCTTCAATAAGTTATGCCTTGGCTATGAACTCTAATCCATACCGAGCAACTTTTAAACGATCTTGGGCTAGAAGCTAAGTAACTTTTCAAATCGTACAACCTTATTTATTGCAGATAAATTTATCAACAAGCGATGGGAGAATAGGCTTATAATTAACTCACATAAATTCCCGAAAGAATACCAAACTTATAATTGGCTCTATCATCTCTCGTTCTCCACAGTTTAAAATCTCATGGAATGAGACTTGTGGATACTTAGCCTATTAAATCAAAGTTTTGGGTTTTCGAGTCGCCTATAGGATCTTGCAAACTCTTAGACTTTTTCAAGTTTTAGAAATCGCGTTTTAAAGTTCCCTTGATAAACGACTCTCTAGGATCAATTATAGAAACTTGCGAAAAGTTCTTGTTCTTAACCCGTGAGAGTTAAGACTTTCGCGTTTTATAGCTCCCTATATAAAAGCCTAGCAAAACTTGACTTAAACATGTTAAGGATACTAGCTAGAGTAACTTAGACAAGTAAACTCGGGTTGAGTCAAAAGATTCACAACGTTTGAAAATTAAAACCATTTTATTAAACTGTTATTCTAATAAGGAAAGAAAATAACTATATAAAAGGAAAAACTAATAGGCCAAAATAGATCAAAATTTTTGAAAAATGTCGAAAAATTGATTTTCCGGTTAAAATGAGGACAAATACAAGGAAAAGGCCACTTAACTTCGATAGAAGTCCCCCCTACACTTAACATAAACATTGTCCTTAATGTTTAAGCATGTGGGAGTAAACTCCCCTACACTTAGGACATTGTGCACTTTGTTTAAATCTCGCTAAGGAAGAGACAACTAAAGAGATTCCTATTTTAATATTGAAAAAAATATAAAATAGTGAATCGAAAAGAGTTTAGGATAGAACCGGGAAAATGGGAACACGGAATCACGGGTCGTCAAGAATAATCAAGAGTGGATCATTGAGCGCTCGAATCCCTGATTAAGAGAGAGGAGAGGAAATAGCAAACCAACGGGTCTCCCCTACACTTAGGATAAAGAAAGCGAAAAGATAGATACATGGGTTGCCTCCCAAGAAGCGCTTAGTTTTTGTTAACCGAGTCGTGAGCCTGACTCGACCTTGATCATAGGAAGAAGCATGAAACATATCCACCAGGATCAAAGACATAGTTTTCGTCCATCAAATAGCACAAGCTTAAGGCAAACAAGGCAAGCCAAAGAAGAGTAGGCAAGGTTCCCTTAAGCAGCGATGGAGCACGGTGGAAGCAAGGGTGAAGTGGTGCAAGCAGATTTCCATAAGTTCCAAAAATATTTCCTTTTATTTCATCAGGTGGATACTGAGATGGCTGCAGAATATCGATACCGGGGTCGAACACCTTTTCCTTTAAGGGAAAATAGCACTCAGGCTCAGCAGAGTGTGAAGAAGATCCGCGAAGAAGCACAACCTCGTCCTCAGAAGGGGGACAAAGAGGTGTTAACTCATACGTGCAGCGGATATTGGTGTCGACCGGTTTCTTCTCCTTTGAAAGAATGTTCTTCAAATCCAAAGTAGGATCAAGACGATAATCTTCAAAATCATAAGGAGGAGCATCACTCTCATGAGGGAAGTATGTGTTGAGAAACGTAGAGAAATCTTACTCAAATGAGTAATCGTCCAAAGTAGGATCGAGTGATGGCAGAGGATCTTCATCATGTGAAGAATCGCTCGAAAGAGTATCGGCCTCATCAAAATCATCATATGTGGGCAGGTCGGGATACTCGGAAGTAAGGTCATCATAATCATCCGAATCTGAGCTAGAATCATCATCATAAGCATCGAAGATCGGTGGAGAATCATAAATGGGAGAAGGTTCCAAATTGGAGAGAGAATCATCCACATCATCATGAAAAAGTAGATTATCAATGCAAGAGTCGAATAGAGGATTGTTGTAGACGACAAAATCATCGAGCACATTAATCATATTCACTGATTCTCGTCCAAAGGATTTGCTTGTAAGCTTCCCCATTTTGAAAACTTGTGAATCATTCCCGACTCTTAAGATTAACTCACCTTCGGCAACATCAAATAAAGCTCGTCCGGTTCTTAAGAATGGCCGACCAAGTATTAAAGGAATACGAGGGTCCATTTCATAATCAACAATGACAAAGTCGACCGGGAAAGTAAATGTGCCAACTTTTATGAACACGTCTTCGGCAATACCAACAGGGTAAGCGAGAGTGCGATTTGCAAGTTCAAGAGTCATCTTTGTTGTAATAAGGTCGGGTAATGATAGTGTTTTCCAAACACTCAAAGGCATAAGATTAATACTGGCCTCGAGATCAGCAAGGGCAGTAAATTCTTCAATTTTGTTGAAAACGCAAGGCAACACAAAACGACTGGGATCTCCAAGCTTTTCCGGAAGTTCTTTAAGAATAACTGCAGAGCAATTTTCATTTAAGCGTGTGTTGGCGAGCTCAATCAACTTTTCCTTCTTGTTAAGCAATTCCTTGAATGCTTTGACAAATTTCGGCATGTGGATAAGTGCTTCGAGAAAGCTAATGTTGAAGTTCATTTGAGAGATCATCTTCACATAGCTCGACACTTGAGAGTCATCCTTGGTTAGCATTTTGGTCTTGCCTAAGCGAGAAGGATATGGGATATTAGGTTTGGGTGGTGAAGGTGAAGGCGTAGCAGGTAAAGGTTGAGATGTTGAAGGGTCCTTCCTAGGTACATCGTCATGACGAGGCGGAGACGGTAATGGTGCACTAATACTAGGTGTAGGAGGAGTAGGGATAAATGGTGGTGGAGGAGGTGTAGATGAAGGGGGTGGGATAGGTGGTCCTACGATGGTGACTCCACTACGGGTAGTAATAGCACTCACATTTGCTCGCGGATTGGTGACGGTGTTTGAAGGTAGAGAACTCGAAGTAGAAGGTTGAGCGGCGGGCAAGAAACTAGCAAGCATATTCTTCAAATCATTTGTTTGATTCCTGAAAGAGGATTGGATATTATCTCGAAGCTCGGATCTTATCTCATTTCCTTGCTTGGTAATATCTCCTTTAAGATTGATAATTTGGCTCTGTAGGTTCTTGATTTGCTCACCTTGGGTTCTCATTATGGCTTCAACATCGGGGTTAATGGGTGGGGATTGTTGAGCGGGTTGGTGATAAGGATTAGAAACTCTTGGTGGGATTTGGTTGCTTCTATTGTAGTTGTTGGCGGGGTTTTGGTTTTGAGGAGAAAAACCGGGTGAAAGGTAATTGTTGGACCGGTAACTCAGCAAATTTCTATCCCCTTGAGGTCGAGCTTGGTAATTTTCCGGTGAATAATTACCATAAGCTGTATACACATTTTTTGGATTTCCTTGTGTAGAAGGACAATCGGTGTATGAGTGAGGACCGCGGCATGTTTCACAAGAAGGTGCAACCGCTTTAACTTGTTGTTGTTGGTTTGAAGCGAGAAGCAAGATACTTTTGCTCATTTCAGTCATCATGCGGGTGAGTTCGGTCATATCAGGGTTTGCTGAAGTAGAAGAAACATTGACTCTCGGGTTGTTCCTTGAAGAAGCAGAGGAATCCCAGTTTTTGTGGTGAGTAGTCATGTTCTCAATAAGCTCTCTACACTCCTCGGGTCTCCTTTTCATAAATGTGCCACCGGCGGCTGCATTAATCGTATCACGATCTCGAAAAGTCAATCCGTTGTAGAAAGTATCAATCAATGTGACGGGAAGCATGTTGTGGTTTGGACAACAATCAATCAAGACATTATATCTTTCCCAAGCATCAAAAAGAGATTCATCAGGGTCTTGCATGAAACCGCTGATTTGATTGCGAAGGCTCGTGACCATGGATGGTGGAAAGTAGCGCGACAAAAAGCATTGAGTCATGTCATCCCAAGTATGAATTGAATTCTTCGGAAGACGATCAAACCATTTCTCGGCATGATGTGATAAAGTATGTGGAAAGAGTTGAAGGCGTAGAACATCCATTGTGGCACCGGGCAACTTCATGCTTTGGGTGATTGTAATGAACTTGTCGAGGTGTTTGTTTGCATCATCATCAGGCATTCCGGAGAATGGATTAGTTTGCACTTGCTGAATCATGTGGTGCTTCAACGAAAACTCCGAAGCCTTGATTTGCATCGGCGTAATCGGTCCTCCTCGTCCAAACATGGTAGGTTGACAAAGTTCATCCATTGTCCGAAGATCGGGCTGCGGAAGAACATTGTTGTTATTGTTGTTGAGGTGCGGTGGATTATTGTTGTTGTTAACACCTGACATACTTAAATCTTCTCGAGTCTCGGGCTCTTGATAATTAGAAGATCTAGTACGCATACACCTGAAAATACAAAAGAAAAAG
The DNA here is from genome assembly GCA_025667525.1 of Glebionis coronaria. Classification (NCBI taxonomy): domain Eukaryota; kingdom Viridiplantae; phylum Streptophyta; class Magnoliopsida; order Asterales; family Asteraceae; genus Glebionis; species Glebionis coronaria. Next base: position 284,361,444 of record CM046874.1, read on the forward strand.
AAACCAAACACAAAGACAATATATATACACAATAAAGATAAAATCTTTTTGGATTTTTGAAATTTTTAATCTTTATGGAATTTTTTTTTGAAATTTTTAATTTTTATGGATTTTTTTCAATTTTTAATTTTTTATGGTTTTTTTGAATTTTTTATGCAAGAAAAATAACGCTCACAAGTGAACGGATCCCAAAAGGCAACGTGTCTCTCACAGAAAACCGTTAATCTTTACGAAAAGAGCCGGCAGCGGCGCCATTTGATACGTGGTTTTTGCCCAGGTAAAAATATTCGTTTAAGTATGTCTAATCGAATTGATCTGGTTTAACTATGCGACACAGTCGTTCTTTGGTGAAACAAAAGTGTGTCGTTGTAGTATATTAAAATGTGCAAAACAATTAAAGTAAATGGCTTTATAAGTAAATCTAACTCTAATTAAAATAAAGTGCAAGTATTTAAAAGCGTAACGGAATTAAAGGGCTGATAGATGTAGAAATACGTCTTTTAGGAAAAAGAACGTATAATGGGCAAGTATTAAGTTGCACGTTTTAGGAAAAACGCGAAACCGAACAAATGCGGGTTCGTTCTCGAGGAGGTGTGTGGATTAATGTGCCAAAATATATAATCAAAAGTTTAGGGTAGTGTCGTTATTGGATAAGAAAAGAAAGAAAACTAGAGACGAACTACGATTTACAATTAAACTACGACTAAAAAGGCGTAAACGTGAAACCGTAAAAAGTACAAAATTTAAAATTTTAACCTAAAAATTCCCAAAAATTACTAAAAATCCACAATAAAATTCTAAGAGTTTACAAAAAATCCAAACTTGCCAAAACCTTTTAATTAATTTAATAATGACTTTTTAATGCTAATTAAAGCCCTAAAAATCACTTTTAAATATTAAAAAGCCCTAAACAAGATTTAATAGTTTGTAAACCTCAAAAATGACCTAATTAAACTAAAAATTATTTTTAAAAAAAATTTAAAACCAAATTAAACTATTTTTAAACTCCTAAAAACTATTAAAATCTATTAAATCTTTAAATTAATTCTAAAAATTAATTAAAAGACCTAAAATTTTTTTTTGAAAGTTGCAAAAATCCTAATTAAGTATTTAGAACCTAGGAAAAATATAAAAACTTAGAAAATTAGACTTTAAATTTTTAATAATAAAATAATATTAAAATAATATTAAAAATCCAAAAATTATGAAAAATTCTAAAAACTTGCAAACTAGCTTAATTTAACCTGACTAAACAGAAAATGAAATTAAAATTACCTAAATGCCCCTATTGGTCCCTCAATTGGGCCAAAACCAAAAACAGTCAAACCAAATGGGCTTTTGGGCCCAAAAAGTCAAACTTGGCCCAATTTACTTGGAAAAGCCCTATCTGACTTAAAATTTAATTCTAAGAACAAAACTCTAAAGGCCCAAAAGCTGAAAATGTGCTTATCACAGCTTATTGAACACAAAGCTTATTCTTATTGGGCTTTTCAGCCCATTAAGCCATAAGCTAATGCCATAAGCTCTAATTTGACACACAACCTTCTTTTGGGATGCTTATGAGATCTGTAAAAAGAAATTTCCAAAAAGCTCACTCAATAAGCCAGAAATAAGCAAAGTAAAAATTCACTAAAAGACAAAATAGTCGTTTTAGAGATTTAGGGCACCTCAGAAGCTCTAGTTTGTTGCAAAAGCTCACAAATAGCTTAACTAAGAATAATCAATCAAGAAAATCACAAAAAGCCAAGTAGAATAAGCTGTAGAAGCAAATAAGCTGGCTGAAAAAGCCAAATAAGCTAGTTTCCTAGCAAAAGCTAAACCAAAAGACTTGTAACCTTCCAGACTTGATATTAAGCTGAGAAAAATGAGTTCTATTACAAAAACTAAGTTGTTGCATGTACCAATAAGCAAAACAGATTCAATAAGCCTAGAAACCAAGTTTGACCAAAAGTCAAACGCTGATAAGTTATAATCAAACGCTGACAGGAACAAAATGGGCGCTGACAGACTTAATGAAGTGCTAGGACTTGTTTTTCACCCTGCTGGTCAAGATTTGAGTGCAAACCTTGTGAATCAAGGTTTACCAGTTGGGTAAACTTGATGTGTTTTGGCACAAATAAGCCAATAAGCCAGTGGGCTTATAAGCTATGAACAAAGCAATCCAATTAGCAAAAACCAATCACAAGCAACATACAGATAGGATCCAAGCAACAAAACCACAATCCTCAAACTAGAAATCAAAATGCAACTCCAAAAGAGGTGGTCACTTTGCTGATGCAAATGACCACTTCAGCAACTTTTGAACCTTCATAACTTGCATACAAATCCACAAAAGCACAAATAGGTTATAGCACACTCTTAAACAACCTTTAATCTAGCAATGACCATAAGATTAAGCCAAAATTTCTCAAAAATCATACAAACAAGGCAGTTTCTGATTTTATATGCTATTGACCACTTTTTTTTGGCTTGCAAATTGATTCAAAACTTGTCAAACTAACACCTTAGTGCATATATCACATATCAATCACCCAAGGAATGTTTTTAACCAGGTTTTAACACTCAATCTTGTCACTTGATTTGGTTAATCCTTTATCCCAAACACCCCTTAAAAACTGATAATGAAATATTTTCAAACCAAATCACTTCTAACAAATTCCAAACTGATATAAAACACTTATATCATGCATATAACACCAAGTAAACTCAAAACAAACAATCATAAACAGTTATGCATGCAAGTTTCACATAACACATGCATATCACACAATTTCTAAACTTTCTGAAAATTGAACAAAGGGAGAAAGAATCACCTTGTTGGTCTTACATCCAAGACCAACAGTGGTAGCAATACCACCTCCTATAGACCCGGGTCTATGCAGAACTTAATCAACTCAATCAACCAATCAAACCTGCAAATAAGAACAAACACAAGAAAAACAAACTTTCTGATTTTCTTAAAAACCTTCAAACCTTGGAACCACTTGACTTAACATGTTTTAAAAACAATTCACAAGTTCAAAAATCAAGGACTCTTATCCACTTTCACTTCAAAAAGCCTTGATTTTCAGAAACTTTCAAACCTTTTTAAACAACCTTTTTGAAAACTTAACACACAAAATCTTTCACAATTTTTAAAATGGAACTCAGCCTTAGCATTTAACACAATACATAAACTTTTTAAATCTAACAAAAGGAATTACACTTGTTTTCAACAAACACCAAACTTCATTAATTTAAAAAAGGAATTACAAGTGCAAATGCTAAAAACTGGAACACAGGGAATGAACAGGTCTCATTCTCCTTTTATACTACTCTAGAGATGATTCTAGAACTACTAAACAATGTGAAACCCTAGCTAACTGAAATCTCCAAAGTGCCCTTGAAGATTTGACTGAAAATGGGTCAAAATGAACCATGTGATGCTTGTACTGGATGCCAGCTTGGAAAGATGATCTTGAGTCGTTCATTTGAGCTTGGGGACCAAGGGGATGATCTGGGATGTTGATTTGGTCGGGACATAGGGTTTGGGGGAAAATGACTTGAGCAGGGGAGGTCTGGGGTGGGGTCCACAGGCCATGTGGGTTTGTTGTTTTGGATGGGAAAAGGTGAGAGTGAGGTAAATTGATGATCTGGACAGTTATAGGGGATAACCCTTTGTTTTGAGTGTAATTAGCCCTGGGAATTAATTAGGGTTTAAGGTGGTTAAGAAGGGGTGTTTAATCTGTTTTGGGTTAAAAGGGATTTTAAAATCGTGTTATGGTGGGAAAAATGGGATTAAGTAAGTTTGACCTTTGACTGGAATTAATAAATTAAAGCCGGGTTGTGGGTTTGGGTGGATAATGGGTAGGGTATGGGTATTTGGGTGGGTTTAATGACGTGTCATAGCCTGGTTGGGTGGGGAGGTTTGGATGTTTGGCAGTTTTGACCCCCAAGCTTTCTCATTCCTTCCACTTTGTAATAAATCCCATCAGCGCCCAATATGCATTTAACAACTTTTGGAAAGTTGTCAAAAGTGGCACACAAGGTTTATAAACTTCTCCAAGGGCCTTATATGTATATTCTTTAAACTTTAAGGACTGGTCTTGTACAATCTTCAAATAACAAGGACCATACTTGTACAATTGACATTTGGAGGGTCAATTGTGACAAGTTCTTCAAAGATGAGGGGCCATTCTTGCCAATTCTTCAAACTTTAAGGGTCTTTTTGCAAAATTCCAAACTTGGGCCCGGTTCATTGTGCGGCTTCGTTTCCCGTGTTCGTTTTTGAATGATTCTTGTGATCTTTTGCCAATTCCTCAATATTCATACCTAAAAATACACAAGTAACAAACACGAGCATATATTTGGCATATTTTATGATATTTAATGCATTTTAAGCCCGATTTAGACGATGAGACCTTGTATAAAAGCAGTCTCATCAAGGGCACTAAAAGTAAATAACGCAAACTTAAAACTAACTAAGGCAAACTTAAAACGCAACTAAAACTAAAACTTAAACTAAGGTAAGGCTAAAATAAATCTAAGGCAATTAAACTTAAAGTGCGTCGAAAGAAAAAGGCAGGAAAAATAAAGCTCGAAATTAAAATAAAAGAAAATTAAAAACTGAAATTAAAGAAACTGAAAATTACCTATCCGGAATATTTACCATTATTCGGAATAAATACCTATTCGGAATATTGTAACCTATCCGGAATAAGTTTCTATTAGGAATAATTGGCCCTATTCAGAATGTTCTTTGTTGTTCGGAATGTTTGACCTTACTCGGAATATTTCCCTATGCGGAATATCAGCCTATTCGGAATATAGCCCTATGAGTAATATTAGGTCTATGCGGAATAGTCCCTCTATCCGGAATAGTTTGCCTACTCGGAATAATGTGCCCTATCCGGAATAAGTAGCCTATGCGGAATAATGCCCCCTATGCGGAATAGTTTCCTATTCGGAATAAAGCTCTCTATCCGGAATGTTGCCCTATTCGGAATAGTGCTGGGCTGCGTCTCCTGGGAAAGAACAGAAACAAACTCGCGAAGAACAAGGAGAACAAAATATGCACGAATCTAATCAAAACAAAGCTAAATCAACCACAAGATTAAATCAAACTAACAAATAAACATATACTAATGATAATTAAACAATCCAAAACAACAAAACTATCAAAACTAATCAAGATGATCAAAACCCACTTTGATCAAAATAAGAACATAAGAACATGAACATGAACATAAACAATATAAAATCAAATTAAGAAAGGTAGAATGAGAGATGAACAATAAAGATAAAGATTAACAAGAATTAAAAGAAAAAAACTTACTTGAAATTAAATGGTAATTAAGGTGCAAGACAAGTATTTAAATGACAAGGTAATTAAAAGTGGAAGAACTAATTGTCACTATTAGCCAACAAAGAAAAATGCTAATCTCATCTAATCTATATATAGGGGAGGTTAAGGAGTGCTTAGGAAGCTTCCTCCCCTCTTTCCTTTCTCCTTAATTGCATGCTTAGTCCTCCTCTTCTTAATCTCGTTAATTGCACCATTAGTCCTTAAGCCTTTTAATCTTCTTAATCTTGGACTTTAAATGGCTTTGTCTCCGGATTTCTTCAAACTAGTCTAGTAATTCTTCACTAAATTAGACTTGAGTTTTTCGGCTTTTGATAAACTTTCGTCTTTTGACTTTTTCTTCGATAAATCTTCAGAAATGGTCTTGGAATTCCGTTCTTTTTGCACTCTTGACTTCTTGACTTCGTCTTTCGTCTTTTTCTTCGATAAAAGCCCGTGAATGCCCGTGTTTTCTCCACTTTTCACCTTTTCGTCCTAAATCACAACAAAAATACAAACCACGCATAATTCTGACATAAAAGACATAAAATACACGTTTTGGCTCGGTTATTATTGTAATTAAGTGGTAAAAAGGATGGGTGTTTACACACCTATTACCAATCCTAGGGCTAATGTTAATGCTATTACTACTAGGAGCGGTAAGACCACCGTAGAACCTTCCCCACCTAACCAAGGACCCGAGATACCTTATTCTTCGACATAACCTCCTTCTTCTTCCACTTGTGACATACCTCCCGTTATGCATTCGTCTACACCTTATGTTCCACCGATACCCGAATTTTCTACCACACCTTGGATTCCCAAACCGGTTCATTCACCTACCATTTCTATTCCTCCTCCTCCACCAAAGGATGTGAGTGAGCAATCCACTCAAAAGCCTTCATCTCAACCCAATATACCTTATCCTTCAAGGTTGCGGAAAGAGAAATTGAAGAATAAGGATGATATTCAAGTTTCGAACTTCCTAAAAATGTTCAAACAATTGAATTTTAATATCACCTTTGCCGAGGCGCTCGCTCACATGCCTAAGTACACTAAGATGTTTAAGGATCTTTTAAGTGATAAGGAAAAGTTGCTTGATATTGCCAATACCCAATTGAATGAGAATTGTTCCGCGGTTCTTTTGAGAAAATTACCGGTTAAGTTAGGAGATCCCGGTCGATTCCTTATTCCTTGTAATTTTCCGGGTGTTGAGAATTGTATGGCCTTGGCGGATCTTGGAGCGAGTATCAATCTTATGCCATTGTCCGTGTGGAAACAATTATCTTTACCCGAGCTAGTCCCCACTCGTATGACATTGGAATTAGCTAACCGTACGGTTGCTTATCCGGTGGGGCTAGCCGAGGATGTTTTTGTAGGAGTCGACAAGTTCACTTTTCCCGCCGATTTCGTCGTAGTAGACTATGAAACGGATCCCCGTGTTCCCTTAATTGTGGGACGACCCTTCTTGAGAACTGGGCGTACATTAATTGATGTAGCCGCGGGTGAGCTTATCATGAGGGTCGGGGATGACAAAATCGTCTTTAACATGGGTAAACTTTCCAAACTTCCCGATGAGCCCGAATCCGTGAATTACATCGATGTGCTCGACGAAGCATGCGAAGAACATTTTCATGAGGCTTGTAAGAACGGGATTTCTCCTTTACCTCATGTTGAGACCGTAGCTTCTATTGCTCCTTCATTGACTCCATTTGGAGAAAGTGACTTTCTTTTACAATAATTTGAAGCAAGTTTAGGGGATGTGGATTTAAAATATGATGATTCTCCCACCGATTGGGAAGAAGACATTCGTACCATTGAGAGACTTCTCAATGAGGACCATATTTCTCCACCTACTCCTAAGGAAGTTACAAACGATGATCCTACTTTGACTAAGCCTTCCATTGACAATCCACCAGATTTAGTGCTTAAGGATTTACCGTCTCATTTAGAGTACGTTTTCTTAGAGGAGGATAATAAGTTGCCCGTCATTATTGCTAAGGACTTAAAAGAAGATGAAAAATCCCGACTTACCGATGTGCTTAAGAATCATAAGAAAGCAATTGCTTGGAAAATCTCCGACATTCGCGGAATTGATCCTAGTTTTTGTACTCATAAAATTCTCATGGAAGATGACTTTAAACCCGCAATCCAAAATCAAAGAAGGGTTAATCCAAAAATTCATGAAGTCATTAAGAAAGAAGTTATCAAACTTCTCGATGCCGGAATGATTTACCCAATCTCGGATTCGCCATGGGTAAGTCCCGTCCATTGTGTGCCTAAGAAAGGCGGAATCACCGTTGTTCCCAATGAAAACAACGAGTTGATTCCTACTCGACTCGTAACGGGTTGGCGAGTTTGCATCGATTATCGTAAGCTCAATGATGCCACTCGTAAGGATCATTTCCCTCTTCCTTTCATGGATCAAATGCTCGAGCGTTTAGCGGGTAATGATTTCTATTGCTTCTTAGATGGCTTTTCTGGATATTTTCAAATCCCTATCGATCCAAAAGACCAAGAGAAAACCACATTCACTTGTCCCTATGGAACATTTGCTTACAAAAGAATTCCTTTCGACTTATGCAATGCTCCCGGGACTTTCCATAGGTGTATGATGGCGATATTTCATGACATGGTTGAAGAAACTATGGAAGTCTTTATGGACGATTTCTCGGTCTATGGTGATTCTTCTCTTCTTGCCTTGCTAATTTAGAACGTATGCTTAAACGGTGTGAAGACACTCGTCTCGTTCTTAATTGGGAAAAATGCCATTTCATGGTAAAAGAAGGCATCGTCCTCGGTCATAAAATTTCGAAAGCCGGTATCGAAGTCGACCGTGCTAAAGTTGATGTCATTGCTAAGTTACCTCCACCTACCACCGTCAAAGGAGTTAGAAGTTTTTTTGGCCATGCAGGATTTTATCGACGTTTCATCCAAGATTTCTCGAAAATAGCTCGTCCAGTGACTCATCTCTTAGAAAAGGATGCTCCTTTCATCTTCTCTCAAGAATGTCTCGACTCTTTCGAACTTCTTAAAGGTAAATTAACTAAGGCACCGGTCTTAGTCTCTCCAAATTGGGAGTTACCTTTCGAGCTCATGTGCGATGCTAGTGATTTCGCGGTAGGAGCGGTTTTAGGTCAACGAGTTAACAAACATTTCCAACCCATTCATTATGCTAGTAAGACAATGACGGGGGCTCAATTGCATTATACCACTACCGAAAAAGAGCTTTTAGCCGTAGTGTATGCTTTTGAGAAATTTCGCCCCTATCTTGTGCTTTCCACCACCATCACCGATCATTCCGCCTTGAAATACTTGTTGACCAAGCAAGATGCTAAACCGAGACTCCTTCGTTGGGTTTTGCTCCTACAAGAATTTAAAATCGAAATTCGTGATAAAAAGGGAGCGGAAAACCTAGCCGCGGATCATCTTAGTAGACTTGAGGATCCTTATCAAGGGGAATCTCCAAATCAAGAGATTAATGAATCCTTTCCCCTTGAGACCTTGATGTCTATTAATTCCAATCTTGATGATACCCCATGGTTTGCGGACATTGCAAACTATTTGGCGGGTGGTGTTCTTATCGAAGGGTTATCGTCCCAACAAAAGAAAAAATTCTTCAAGGACGTTAAAACGTACTATTGGGACGACCCTTATCTTTTCAAGCAATGTGCAGATTTAATCATTCGTAGATGTGTTGATGGGCCGGCGGCTTTACAAATCCTTGAAGCTTGCCATAAAGGACCCACCGGTGGTCACTTTGGTCCTAATAACACCGCTAAAAAAGTTTTCGACTCTGGATTCTATTGGCCCTCCATTTATCATGATGCACATGAAATGGTTAAACATTGTGATGCTTGCCAAAGGCAAGGCAAGATCACACACAAAGATGAGATGCCTCAAAATTTCATCCAAGAATGTGAAATCTTTGACGTATGGGGCATCGACTTCATGAGGCCGTTTCCATCATCCAAAGGAAACAAGTACATCCTCGTAGCCGTTGACTACGTATCAAAATGGGTTGAAGCAAAGGCTTTACCTACTAACGATGCGAGGGAGGTTGTTAACTTCTTGAAACAATTGTTTGCTCGATTCGGTGTGCCTCGTGCTATTATTAGTGATCGCGGGACTCATTTTTGCAATGATCAATTTGCACGAGTCATGGCTAAGTATGGTGTCAATCACTGACTTTCCACCGCGTATCATCCTCAAACTAATGGACAAGCCGAGGTTTCTAACCGTGGTCTTAAGAGAATCTTAGAGCAAACTGTGGGAGAGCATCGTGCCTCATGGGCCGATAAATTAGATGATGCTTTGTGGGCTTTCCGTACCGCTTATAAGACACCTATAGGTTGTACCCCTTATCGCCTTGTGTACGGAAAGGCGTGCCACCTCCCCATTGAGTTGGAGCATAAGGCTTATTGGGCCTTGAAATGGGCTAATTTTGATCTTAACAAAGCCGGTGATCATAGGAAAATCCAACTCAATGAACTTAATGAACTTAGGAATGAGGCTTATGAAAATTCATTAATCTAAAAGGAAAAGACTAAGCTCATTCATGATTCCAAGATTAAAAACCGAGAGTTCCACGTTGGTGATCAAGTTTTACTCTTTAACTCTCGGTTGAAAATCTTTTCGGGTAAACTTAAGAGCCGTTGGTCCGGTCCATTCACCGTGGCCCAAGTCTTCCCTTATGGCACCATTGAGTTATCCCAACCAAATGGGCCCAACTTTAAGGTGAATGGCCAACGGGTTAAGTTGTACTATGGAGAGGACATCTCTCATGAAATGATTCCACCCCTCTCCACGTTTCCCTTGAATTAATTTGGGAAATCGAGTCGGGCTAGAGACTCGTGATAAATAAATCAAGCATCGTATAACTAGGTTAGATTTTTTACCTTTACCATCCTTTCCACCCTTTTTCACCTTCATCCATTTTCCACCAATAAGTGCAGGGGGGAGCCAAGTAGGTTATTTGTGTGTTGTGATTGTGCAGGGACATGTGCTTTGATGATCCACTTTTGGTATTTTTGACGCGACCCGTGATCCCGTGTTCCCATGTACCCGGTTCTATCAAAACCATTGTGATTCATACTTGTATATAAATAAAACGAATAAATATAATCACTTTAGTTGTCCCTTCCTTAGCTCGATTTTAAACAACGTACTCAATGTCCTAAGTGTAGGGGAGTTTATTCTCCCACATGCCTAAACATTGAGGACAATGTTTATATTAAGTGTAGGGGGGACTTCTATCGAATTTTAGTGGGCTTTTCCATGAATTTGACCTCATTTAACCGGAAAATTTAAAATTTTTTCAACGTTTTTCAAAATTTTGATCTATTTTGGCCTTGTAGTATTTTCATTTATTTTCTTTTTGTCATCGCATCGTAATTATATTTTCCATTTCAACAATAAAGTCAAAAATAAATAAATAAATAAAATGGTTTTAACAAGTTTAGATATCTTTGATATATTAGGCCCGTCGTGAATATTTTGACTCAACCCGAGTTTACTTATCCAAGTTTACTCTAGCTAGTATCCTTAACCATATGGACCTTAATTGGTTTATTAGGCTAAGCATCCACGAGTCTCATTCCTTGAGATTTTAAATTGTGGAGAACGAGAGATAATAGAGTTAATTATAAGTTTAGTATTCTTTCATTAACTTATGTGAGTTAGTTATGAGCTTTTTCTCCCATCGCTTGTTAATAAATATATTTGCAATAAATAAGGTTGTACGATTTGAAAAGTTACTTAGCTTCTAGCACAAGATCGTTTAAAAGTTGCTCGGTATTAATTAGAGTTCATAGCCAAGGCATAACTTATTGAAGCGGGACGCGAATATTGGCTTATCCAAAAAGGCCCTAACAAGGCATGAGGATACCCGAGTCCAAAAAGGCCCTCACAAGGCATGAGGATTCACTTTTTTTGCTAAAGATCCTAAGAGATTGTGAAGATCATTAATCCAAATCAATATGATGGATCAAGACATACGACGAGAAGCAATTACTCCCCTAAAGATCATGGAGAAGTCTATCCAAAAATACCCTAACAAGGTATGAGGATAAATAGATCCAAGTCCGAAAAGGAGGCAGATCGTTGTATATCAAAATCCTAAATAAAGAAGAGGATAAATGAAGAAGTCGTGGTCAACATTTGAAGCATCTTTCACTCCTTATGAAGATGTATACCAAAATGAAGAGAACACCATAATTTCAAGATCGTCTCTCAAGATTTGAAGTTTGAAGTACAAGCCAAATATCAGTCCGAGAAAGGTCTCAAATCGTGAAACGAGTTATGCCAAGATATGAACTTTATGAGGTTTCGAGAAGCAGTTTTAAAAGATTTTTTCCTTTAGCTAACTATTGGTTAAATCGTCCCACTTTATTTTCAGCCTTAATAAATTATCGAAATAAGTAAAAAATGCATCCTCGTGATCATTCAAGACAAAAATAAAATACAAGAGATACACCGTAGGAATAAGGGGGTCTAAGTGATTAATTAAACCACATGAGTAAGTGTTAGTTGTGCTAACTTATGGTAAACAATGATCTCGTTTTTAAGCTTGGTATGGGGAACGTGAAACTTGAGGATGATTAATATTCATGACACCAAAGCCCTAATTCAAGTCTTAGATTTCTTTACAAGTTTCTTCTATCTAATAATTTCCAAGTTAATAAATGATTATAACTTTTGTCTCCTTTAAAGTTTTTATCTTTTCATCATTGTAGTAGTGGTAATAGTAATAAAGGCCGAGATGGATTAATTATGAGAAAAATGTAACTTTATGCTTTGAAATAATGCATTGCATGGGGTCATTGCAATGGTCAAGTGTAGGGATTTAATAAGTGTGTAAACACTTATCCTTTTGCCACTAAAATCAAGGAAAAACAAGACCTAATCATGTGTTTTATATCATAAATATCGGAATTACGCGTGGTTTTGTGTTTTTGTGTTTAAATAGGTACAAATGATCAAAAGGAAAGAAAACACGGGATTTCACGGTCAAATGTCGAAGAAAAGTCCAAAGACAAAGTCAAAAGACCAAAAGTGTGCCGAAGATCACGAAAACCGACAAAGTCGACTTAATTTTGAAGAAATGATCAAGAAAGTCGGAATCGAGCTCGTTTTAGTGGAATTAATCATTTTTTGAAGATATTCGAGCCAAGTGGGTCCCACATCGGATAAATGGGCTCAAAAGCCCATTTAAGGAAAATGGTTTCTTTACTTTTTACCAATAACCCAATATGGCCCATTTGATTAGTAAAAAGGATGGATATAAGGCATTTGGGCCACAAGCCAATATAAAACGAAGGGAACTAAAATGGGCCACAAGCCCATATCTCAACAAAAAGATGGAACGGATGAAATTTGTTTTCACCTTTTGCTTGACCGATCAAAATCACCAAACGTAACCCCTTTTACCCTCCCCACGTGTACACCCACTTTACCAATTCCCCACACACAATTAATAAAACCATTTACCCTCCCCTCTCTCCTTATTTTCGATACAAACGAAACACACATACTCTTTTTACTGCTCATCTTCTCCCTCCCCAAATCTCGCAACTCTTCCCAAACCCTAATATCTAATGTCAAAAAATTAACTCACCAAATTTGGGGGTTTTACCCTTATTGGGTAATTCACACCAAAAGGAATTAATTCTCCATGATTTTCGGGGCATACACTCAAGTATTGGTCCTCAAATCCGAATCTGACATGGCCATATCCTTTGATTTTATTGGTTATCCCACATCACCATAAACCTCTCATCCAATAAAAACGTTCCACATCACCAATCAACTTGCACAACTAACACAAAATTGCCAACCTGGCAATCCAAGTGATTTATGGGCGTTTTCCACCGTAAGATCAAGTATTTGAAGAGAGAGAAGTAGAAAGAAGGATTGGACGGCTGTGATTCATTGCTTAATGTTGAAGCCAAGAAGAGGGTTTCTTGGGGTTTCTCTTATAAAAACCCTTCCTATCCTGTAATTTGGAGTACCTTTTCTTTTTAGTTTAGTATTTTATTTTCTGAAAAATAGATTTAGGACTTGATGTAATTTCTTTTTAAAAGTATTGTACTCTGAATTTCAATCAATGAAAAGTAAATTTTCAGTTTAATTTAGTGGTTCGTTTAATATTATTGCTTTATATTCTTGAATTTATTTTTGAGTTAATAAATATTGGATTAAAAAGTTAAGAAGATAATCTCCCCTACTGGGAACTTATATATAAAAAAAAATATTTTACTGTTGACGATGGTGATGATGTTCTTTGGTTAATAAACGGTGGTGTTTGTTGATTTTTATTATGGTTCACAAGGTGGCTCAGCGCCAACCTTCTACTCAAAGGCTAACTCCATTAGGTTTGTCTTCTTTTATTTTATTTATGTTTATTTAGTTCTATCTGCTTGAGTATTGTGTAGATCTGCTTAGTTAAGTTTCAGTCAGTCTAATATTTGTTGTTTCTTTTATTGCGTATCTGCTTATTTTATTATGCTATTGTTAATTTAGTCTTTCTGTTTAAGTTCATGTTAGATTTTGTTTAAGTTGAATCGAATAGTTTTGAGTATCTGCTTGGTTTATTTGTTGTCTGCTTAAGTTTATTGTGTGTTTGGATTTGCTTTAGGTTTATTTAAATTTTAATAATTGTTTAGCTGTTAATTGTTTAGATTTCAGTTTGGTTTTTCATTTCTTTAATTTTAAGTAGCTATTATCTAGTCTCTGTTTGGATTATTGCTATTCAGAATTTGGCTTATTTGATTGTTTTAATCTGTAGGAGTGTCTGCTTGTTTTTCGTATCTGAATGTTTAGATCTGCTTATGTGATAGTTTGTTTAGCTTATTAGGGTATTTCATTTTTAGCTTATTAGCTACTGCTTATTTGGATTCGTGCCTGCGTATTGCTTTTATCTGTCTTAGCTAGATCTTTGTTATTTGGTTATTTACTTTGCTGCGTATAAATACTCAAACCCCATTGGTTTGAGTAAGTTTATAATCCAAAAATTCCAAAAAAAATATAAATAGCAAAATAAAGGATCTGCTGGGGATCGAACCCAGGACATCTTGTCTGGCAACCATACGACCCAACCATCTCTTTTGCGCCTCTTTTTGTGTTTAATTCTGGTTTAGTTCATTAATATAGGAATATTTAATCTGGCAGCTTTTAATTAATTAGTTTAATTCAATTTTAGGTTTAATTAATAGTAAAAAAGGGTTAATTCAGTTTTTATATAAAAAAAAGAGATAAAAAAAATATATTTTATTACTTTTAAATTAGTTTTCAAAGTCTTTAGTTTAAAAAAATAGATTTCAATTAAAGTTTTAGTTTTAAATTTATTAGATTTAAAAGTTAATTTTGTTTAAGTTTTAAATAGTTTTTTTTAATTAGTTTAAATTAGTTTTTAAATTAAATTAATTTTAAAATAGTTTTAATTAAATTAGTTTTTAATTTTAAATAGATTTAGTTTATAATTACAAAATTTTACGTTTACCAAAAACAAAGTAAGTCGAAACGTTAATTGAAAATCAATTCGAGTGAGTCGAGAAAAACGAACTTAATTGTTACATACAAAAACCTAGTTTCAATCAACATGGCCGCCTCATAAAGAACCTCCTTTGTTCTCAAACAAAAACAACCACGCGCTAAACCTCCTAGGCTCAAACCATCAACCGGAAACATCAATCAACCATCTAATGGCAAAGATGATGGCAATAGCTAATCTGGTGGCTTTAGTGGCGGCTATGATTTCTATAGAGAGAAAGAAAGAGGGCCGGCTATGATTGGTGGTTGTGTATTTTTGTATAGTATAATTAGTGTTCTATGTAGTAGATATATTACAGCTTTCAACTTTCATAGAAAAAGTCAGAAGTGTTAAACATGGAAATGTTAGAAAAAATTACCATAAACAAATGTTAAAAAAACACCATACACCCTTTATAAGTATTAGTAGATGGTTACCGCTTCTTCCACAACTAGTCTTCATTGAAATATCCAACATGTCTTTATATTGAGTAAAAAGATATGCTTTTATCTTAAAACCTGTCTTGTTTAATCTCTTTTATTAAAAAAATATTTTTGAAATTTTTTAATAAATTTTATAACTTACAAATTTAATTCACCAAAATAAAGATATATAAATACAGCATATATAAAGTGATTTAGATAAAATACAAATGCCGAAATTAACAAAGTAAATTAAAGAAAAATTACATGTTTCGTCCCTATGGTTTATGTCAAACATCATGTTTCGTCCTTATTTTATTTTAAATACACTGACAGTCTCTAATTTTGTAAGTCGTAGCCCAGATAGTCCATATTTTGAAAAATAGGGACTATTCGTGTTACAAGTTTCAAGAAAATTAATTACACACATGGTCTCTATTTTTCAGAATAGAGACCGTTGAGGTTATAACTTACAAAATTAGCGATTGTCAGTGTATTTAAATGAAATATGGACCGTTGAGGTTACAACTTACAAAATTAGGGATTGTCAGTGTATTTAAAATGAAATAGGGACCGTTGATGTTACAACTTACAAAATTAGGGATTGTCAGTGTATTTAAAATGAAATAGGGACGGAACATGATGTTTGAAATAAACCATATGGACGAAACGTGTAATTTTTCTTAAATTAAAAGAATAATCATTTTAGTTAACATAAATCCCATACAAAATTCAAACTAAAGCAATAGAATTCAATAAATAACCATAAAGAAAAACACTACAATCTAACATAGTTATCTAAGATTAATCGCGTCACAATGTATACCATGCACCAATGATTGTGTTCAATTCTTTGTTCTCTAAAGGACGCTTATTACTCCAAAGTACCTATAAGGAATATAATGAAATAAAAACGTTAACAATCTTAAAAACAAGAACTCGTACGGGCTTGGGTCGCCATATTAAAATAAACATTGGATGAAAAAAATAAGTTAACCACGTCAAATAAGATGCACACAGTCAAAATTGATTACTTAGAGTGCAAGGTATCATGACACTCATTTTCCTCCTCACTTGGGCCCTACGGAGTGCCACGTCATTTGACACACAAAACTCATGTTACCATGACATTACACCCCTCCTCAATTTGGCCCCACCACTACCTATTTATTTTCTTTTCCCATTATTTTTAACGAAATTTACTTTATTCCATAAAATTCAAATTACAATACATGAAAATAAAAATACATAAACTAAAAAAAACTTACGAAATAAAATTACGGAAATTAAATTACGGAAATAAAATAACGAAATCGAAATAACATTTGTTCTTCGTCGAAAGCACTTGGGTATCGCCTCATGATGGATTTTTGTCTCGCTCGGATAAACAGGGATTTTTCAGGTCCTGCGTTGTCGGGATCCAACATGAGGAACTCCAACTCTCGACACTCTTTCATCGTCACTTCCTTGTCTTTCTTCGCCTAGTAAGCCTCTTGCGCAACTTGACATTTTTTTTCATAATGTCCTTCAAACCGGTCGGATGCCACGGACCGGCGTTACTTCCACCGGTGCTCATAGAAGTTTCAGATTTTGTTTTCTTTGATGAACGAGGTTTTCTAGCAGGACGAGGTCATTCATCTGGGCCGAATAGTTCTTCAAGATTATCTATGTCAATCGGTTCGGCTGCATCACATTTTGGATAATTCTTCCAAACATTCCAACACTGGAGGTAATTAAACTTCTTATTACCTCCATTACATTCAAGAGACGTCTTCTTTGCATTCTCGATGTGATCATGCTCATTTTCACCGCTCTTACGGGTCAACTGCTTGTAGATACCATTGAATTTTTGGCATTCCCCATTAATTCGTGTCCATTTTTCGGTAGCCATATTCTTCGTCCGTTGTTCCCCGATTGTAGTACGGTTAAAAATATCCATAATTTGGACTAAAAACGCATCATCGGGTTGGTCATTTCCGATTGCAGCGTTTTGGGAAGTCTCTATCCAAGTCCCCGTAAGTAACTTTTCTTCAGCGGCTGACCAACGGGTCAAAACACGTGGTGCGACCTCATCGACCTCTCATCCAAATTAATCGGGGCTTTCTTCTTCGATTTGGATTGTTTCGAGGGATGTTTGCCTTTGCGTACTTCTTCTCGATGAGTATTTGAAACTTTGAATTGACTTTGTGGTTTTTGTTGGGGAGCAAAAGGTTGTGATGGAAAGTAGTTTTGTTGTGACGGTTGTGATTGATAAAATTGTGGTGCGGTATTTCTCGGTTGTTGATAATTTTGAAAGCCTAGCGCCGGTGGTAATTTTGATAACTAAATTGGTAATTTTGGTCGGGTGAAAATTGAGATAAGTTAGTTGGATAATGTTGCGATGATCCGGCGGTGTTTTGGGACGACGGAGTAGACGGATTAGATGAAGGTGAAAATTGTGGCGGTTGAGAGTTAAGGAGATTGGTATAGTAACCGTCATTTGGACTTTGAGACATTTTTTAGACTATAAGGAAATGATTTTAAAGAATTGTATGTCAAAATGGGGGTTTAGTAGTAGTATTTAGAATAGAAAATGGGATAAATAATAATTTGAAAAGAAAAAAAACCGT
Organism: Glebionis coronaria; assembly: GCA_025667525.1. NCBI lineage: Eukaryota > Viridiplantae > Streptophyta > Magnoliopsida > Asterales > Asteraceae > Glebionis > Glebionis coronaria. Next base: position 284,379,324 of record CM046874.1, read on the forward strand.
TTAACAACGGTCAAAATAAAAAAAACGAACGTTGGAAACATACGGGCCCACCAGCTTTTGTCTTTTTCTTCCTCACTTAGCTGGCGAAGTTCCTATTGGCGAGTGATGGCAGTGTGGTGGCGAGCTGTGGCGAGGTGCACCTAGGAGTGGCGAGCCTCCCTCGTCATGACACCCAGCCCTCTTATGTATACGATAGTATGCTTCATGCTCGATCTCATATACATCGACATAATAGGTTAGCAAATATTGAAAATTAAAAAAGAATGAAAAAGGCCTTTATGATGTTCTTCATCAACTGTTTTTTGGATCAACTATAATTTTTTTCTTAGAGTGAGATAATATGTCATTTTATATATGGAACTAGCTTCAAGGCCCGCTCGTTGGGCGGCAAGCTTTAAGAAAATTGGTTGAAACAAAATATCCAAAAACAAAAAACTGTCATATGATTCGCTAAAATGGTGAAATGGTAATCAAGAATTTAACGAACGAATAACATTTGTACCAAACAAATTGTTATGTATTCTTTATGGTACTGTCATAAAAAAGGAAATGTCTAATTGATTTAGAATATAAGACTTGAGATAATCATACAAAAAGGTATAGAGTAATGATAATTTTTATGTATAAATTTCATCCAGTCCACTCCTAAATGACCTATTTTTTTGTTTTTGGCAGCCGATGGTAACAACATCGTTCAGTTCTTGATGTATATTGATTTAAGCATCCAAGTAAGGTGTAACATCTGAAACAATAAAAGTAAATGGTTGAGCATACAGGTGTGAGGATCGATGTAACTAATTTGGTTAAAATATAATACAAATAATACCAATTAATTTTGCATAAAGGTTGTATATAGTAACCTACTATAGATATCCATCTTTAGTTGAATATAAAATGAACTTGTATTACTGCATACGGTAAAGATCCTACATATATAAGATAACGCATAACATATAGTAAGTAGGCTGCATACTGACTACTACATACGTGTAGTAACATTAAAAGAGCTTATACACATTTATTTGTAGTGGTAAAACAAACATTATCTGCACTTATAATTCCTCCATTAACTTTTGTCGAGATATTCATTAAGGGCTAATTTTACACATTACAGGTTTTGGAACTATTTGTTGTGCATAAAAACATGTTGAAAAACGTTGTTTGGACTATCTCATGTATAAGGGAGGGTGTTTAAAGGGCTGTTTTTATGTAAAAATAAAAAACAGTTTAAAGGGCTGTTTGGAATTGTTTGGATCATAATAGTTTAAAGGGCTGTTTGGGGTAGATTCAGATCATAACCACTCTAAATGGCTGTTTCAATCCTACAGGTGGTGAAAATGGGAACAATCTTATAAAAAAATGCGGTGAATTAAAAATAGGTAATTATATCACACTGTTTGAGTTATAAACATTAGATAAAACCGGTGAGGTACTATATGAGGTAAATAAAGCATGTGTGAAAACAACCGAGTTAGCATATAAAAAACATACCTGAACTCATAGTCGATGTAGAACCTCTTTAAAAACAACATTATATGTGTAACTGAAATAATTTCCCTCTTTATCGCAACACAAAACCTTGAGACCTTTTTTACTCTTTACTGTCGATACATCCACGTATAGTTGCCCATGCGAAAAAACTGGCCGTTCTAAATATAGACCAACCTTAGACAAATTTTGTCCTTGAATTTTATTAATTGTCATGGCAAAATAAACCGGCGCAGGGAATTGTCTCCTGTTGAGTTAAAACGGCCTTTTCTTATCTGATGGACTAACATACATCAGAGGTATAGCTACAACAGTTCTGACTTGTCCGCCTGATATAATTTTAGCCTCGATTTTAGTTTTGCTCATTCTTAATATTTGTAACCTCGTACCATTACACAGACCACCTCTCTGGTCGATATGCCGCATGCACATAACTGGAGTGCCAATCTTCAAGACTAATTTATGGTGCGAAACACCTGACATCTCGATGTATTCAAGAAGTTAGTAGTGTAAAGAGACTCATTGAAGTTGAAGTCGATGTCTACATCAGATACAGAATCTGAACTATAACAAATTTTTTCTACGCCAGGAAGTTCAACATACGTTCATTAACTTTGTCTACTTGTTCGTGTGTGGGTGCAAGAAAAGCCCTGTTTTGAAAATATATCGGATCCCAAAGATTGTCCTGCCAATTTTCGTATGTTTTCTTTATGAGGGTCTCGATGTGATCATCAGAATCTAGAATTAACATTTCTTTTGGAAATTCAACCTCTGCATGACCATCGTTTTGTACACATATTTTACCTTCCCCCATTTTCAAAATCCAATATGTAAATTCATTTATCTCATTCGCATCTGATGGTTTACAACCTACGCGAAGCCTCATGTTTTTGGTAAGCTTTAGGATTGTGCAATGTTGCCACAAGTATGACATGTTGAGTGAAGCATGTACAATATCTTGCCTACTACCGTTTCGAATAACATGTAATATTTGTCTAAAATCACCACTAAAAACAACAACTTTACCTCCAAAAATCTTACCCGATTTTGATTTGTAAGTACCAGTACATATATCTTTTAATGTTCTATCAAACGCTTCAAACGCGAGTCTAGTAATCATTGGAGCTTCATCCCATATAATCCACTTTGTTTCATGTATCAATTCGGCAAGTTCACTATCTGCAGAAATAGAACACATAGAATCCTCGACAATATTCATAAGTATAGCAAACCGAGAATGTGCTGTTCTCCCACCATCAAGTAAAAGTGAAGATATTCCATTGATGCCACGTTTAAAACAATTCCCCCCTTTGACCTTATAGCAGCGGTAAGCATCTTGTATAAAAAGTCTTACCAGTTCCTCCATATCCATATACAAAAAACATTCCTCCCTTATTATTATTACAGACACCAACAGTTGTTTTGTCTATACCTTTTTGCTCATCAGTGAGACTTTCATATAGTGTTTGGTGTTGGATAATGAGTTCAGGGATTTTATAATCCAATTCATTATAAAGCAAATGGTTGTACCCTTCCATTGTGAATTCAGAGTTCGGATAAGGCATGTTCACTATATTTTTTAGAGTTTTAGAATTGCTTAGCAGCTTTTCCTCAATATATATTAAACATAAATTGTAGCGTTGCATATCAGTAAGTTCAAGATCTGTAACATAAAATGAGAAATTATATGTAGGCGATGTAAAAAAGGTATTAGATGAGTAAGAAATAGTTGGCAAGGGTTGTAAAGTACATGGATTATTTCGTTTTTGTCTTTCAAGATTTAAGACATCTTCTGCTAATAGCTTCCATGTCTTCTCCCACACAACTTCAGGCCTCGACATAGTATCTGAAAGTATTAACATGACAAAATAATTCCGCAAGTAATCTCACATTCTCCATTGACTTATGTCAATAATTCCATCGATGTACTCCTTGCCGTCCTCTAACAAACCACGTGCAAAGCTAGTATCTTTACATGTAGGATATATTTTGCCTTCGAACTTCCTAAAGTCTTCCCACTTGAATGCTCATTTTACATGATTTAATAGTTTGCGTAAATAAAAAAGTTCCCCCCAAGAAGGTGGTACATGATGTATGCGTCCTCTGCTTTTACCTGTGTGATAAAGAAGAAGGATAAGGTTAATTATTTGGTACCCATTATACAATTAAAAAAATGTGTCATAATATTGTTTACCTTGCTTTCTTTAAGTCCAAATTTTGGTTGTCTGATTCCAAAGATAGTGTTTCGGGAATTCTACATACAATAAGTCACGCGCGTCTTCATCTATTTTATTACATTCCATCCAAGTTAAAAACTTTGAAGTATTTGCTGACACCTTATCTAATTGGGAATCAATGCTTTTGGAAGGATCAAATACAACAAATTGTTGGTCCGGAAGATGAAATGGTAAACGTTCAACGGCTAGAAATCTATGATGTATATCAAATTTGAAAATCCTCCATGCAGCTTCACACGATGATAAATATAGACAATCATAGAAGTCCTTGATCTCATCATTTTCTTCATCTTCGACAGCAGCAGTGACTCTATATGGACCTTTATTTATGTATTTAAAAAGATATTTGATAGATCCGAATTGGTTGTAAAACTCAAAATTTATATGAGCTTGGTACCTAATGTAACATAAAAAGTTTAGTATAATATGACATAATGTAAAATAACATTAGAAATATTGAAGTTTAGGTATTAACCTTTTTAATAAGGTTGGATTGTATGAAACAACATAACCAATATCAAGCTCAGCACCATGTTTCTTTATAGTTCTGCCGTTATGAGTTCTTTTGAAAATAGCGTATCCTTTTTCATCAAAGAAAGTTTCATTATTGAATGCTTTTGGGAATTTCTTAGTACACTTGTTATCAACCATGCAAAACAACTTTTTTGGTCCGGACCACATGGACCATGCATCATAAACTCTTTAACCAGTTGATGTAACTCAGGGTCGACATTCTTATCAGGAATTTCAACAAAGATGCACCTGTCTATGTCAGCGGGTGCTCTTAATTTATCGTTTGATTCTAACCATATACACATATAACAATGAGGCAATCCGCGTTTCAGAAACTCTATTGTGTATACTTCTGCAGTGTAAGAAAAAAAAATCAGAATTTAATTTATGCAGCCATTATAGCATACATTATGTATGGGTAACGAAAATTTAAATACATGTATTAAATTTTACCTGCTCGAACACGGCCAAAAATACGTTTCTCCTTGATGTCTTTTATCAGTTGATCAAGTTTCATTTTAAAAACTCTTGTTGTAACATCTGGCCTGTCTTCTGATTTCAATCCTCTCTTTACGTAAAAACTTGGTAATTTTAGGCCATTTTGGATTACATGTAAATGTAATAAATAAATCGGGATATCCATACCATTTGCACATTGCCATAGCATCCAAGTAGTTTTATAGCATATACCGTGGTCCACCTGTTAACGCCGATGGTAAAACTACTACAGTACCACGTTTAGTATTATTTGGGTTGGATGACTCAACATCTTTTTGAAGTCTTGAATAAGTTTCACATCGCAGCTCCTTTTGCTGATTACATACATATAACAATCTTTCTGCTTCAACCATTGTATATCCGTCTACCAAAAACTACTGAAACAATCATTACCATTTAAAATTGTTGAAAACACTTTTGGACGCTCTTGAATACGATAGGCTGTAAAACCCGCATGCTTTTACCATGAACAATACACTTAGTAAACGTATGTACATATAAAAACTTTCCTTTTATAGCACGAACACGTGTCACGATTATTAATTACAGAAATTACGTACGTGTTATTACACGATAAGTATTAAGTACGTGATAGTACACGAGAATTATTGACAATAATAATTATAATCACGAACATGAAATCATGAACATAAAAATCACGAACACGTAATTACGTACTTATTTCATATAACACGCTTAATATCGTTAAGTACAAGTATTTATCTATAACACGAATATTTAATTATAATATAACACGGAAACACCAACGTACGTGCACGTAAAATATTAGACATGGGAAAAACTTTGGGTTTCCCTTGTGGGCCCCACAAGCCGCGGACACAAAAGGACATGAGGGCCAAGCCTACTTTTGGTTTTATTAAAATAAACAAATAAGGAAAACACATTTTCATTTACAGAGTTTTCTAAAAAGTTACAAAACCCTAGCCACTTTTTTCTCTCCTTTGGCCACCGGATGTAACACCACCACAAGGGAGTGGTTGTTGATTTTGGGTGATTAAATTCAAGTGATTGTGTTCGTGTTATTGTGTTCCATTCGTTTCACGCATTGGTAATCCGTAATCCTTTTTCTTTTATTCCTTTTATTTAATAAAAAACATGTAATCATGGGGTTTTATAAAAACAAGTAATTAATCATGTCATTAATCATGGGGGAATAATAAAAGATCGTTTTGGGTTGGTTTCTGATGAGATGTCATTTATACATGATCTCATCGTTCTTTTCAGGCTTTAAATGCATAAAATATCATAAAAATACCATATATATGCTTGCGTTTGTTTACTTGTGTATTTTAGGTATGGATATCGTGAAAAAGATAAAAGATCACAAGAAACAAGGAAAAAACGAACACGAGAAACGAAGCCGCACAATGAACCGGGCCCTAGTTATGGATTTCTCAAAGAAAAACCCTTGAAGACTTGAAGATTTACAAGAATGATCCCTCATTTATGAAGAAATGACACTTAATACCCTTGTACATTCATAATTACAAGATTGGTCCCTTAAGTTTGTCAAAATGACAAAAAGGTCCCTCAACTTTGAAGATTTGGCAAGTTTAGTCCCTCAACAATTCTAAATTGTCAACAATGGTCCCTCATGAAGTCAAACATCCAATGAAGACCTTCAAAGATGAGAAATGTCCAAGTTCAGTCCTTGAATTATCCAAAAATGACAAAACAAACCCTTAAAACCCTTGACACAAAGTTTTGTGGCCAAACTATGAAATCTGAAACTTCAATAACAAAGGAAAATGAGTTTCATGGCTGATAAACACGTTTTACAAGTTTTCCCAAAACACAAGGGTTACTTTTGCCACAACCAAACATTTAAACCCATAACACGCGCCAAACAACTTACCACCCCCTTTTCGGATCAAACGAGTTACTATTCACCCTAATGAACCCAGTAACTATTGAACTTAAAACAAAGGGTAAATTTCAATTACCATGACCCACGTGTGATTCACCTTAAACCAAATCATTCCACACTCTCACAACAACAATATCATCAACACATGGCCCCCACCATTCAACCCGTTCACCAATAAATACACAACTTCCTCTCCAAGAAAAACCACGTGGCAAGATCAACGATTTAGACTCATTCCTTGGTCGCAAAGGATAAATGAACGTTTTGGATGAAATTGGACAGCACAACACACCTCAAGAATCTAGAAGCATTCAAGGGCATTTTAGAGATTTGCTAGCTAGGGTTTTCATGTATTTTCATTCTAGAATCGTCTATTGTTGCCTATATAAAGACTCCTCAACATGTGAGAGAGCTTTGTTCCAGATTTTGGCTAAGAAATTTTGTAATTACTTTTACGAAATAAAAAGTTGGTATTTTCTTAAAAAAGCCTTGTAATCACTTTTTTGTTTATAAAGTTGGTGTTCTTCTTAGCTGAATCTGAGTTCCATTAATCTGTTTGTTGAGTTTTGAGGAAAGGTTTTATGGTCTTAAATCCTTGTTTTCAAAAATCAGTCATTATTGTATTTGGTTCACCTTTGTGTTTGTTGATCTTCACAGGTAAAAAAGGTGGAAGCTAGTGGTTGTTCTGCTACCACTTAAGCTCACACAATCCAAAGCATGGATGTATGTTTTGGAGGTGCACATCTCTATACCTTTTTACTTTTCTGAATATTTTATGCTATGTGATTGAATCTGAGTTGTGGTTTTTGAATATGTGTTTTTGTGGTTGAATCTGGTTATTTGATAGTTACTTGTTGTTATTTAGTTGATTTAAGCTTGATTTGTGGAGTGAATCAAACATTTCCTTTGAAAAATTGTGAAATCAGTAATATAAGGGGTGTCTGGGTTTACTGCATAATCTAGGTTTGGGTCAAACTGAGTAGGTGTTATTTGGTATTTTGTGTTTTTTCTTGTTTTTATTGTGCTATTAGTTGTTTATCTGCAAGTTTTGAGGTTTGTATCACCATAATCCAAATATTGGCCATAAAATCTGTTTTTCTTGTTGTTTTGGACTGAGGTTTTCGGGAAACCTAGAATACATGCTATACCAGGGTTAACAAGTGCTAAATCTAAGTTAATAAAACCTGAGTAGGAGATTTAAGGTTTTGAAATTGGATCTGTGGTCATCTAGTTCAACAAAAATAGGATTTGTGTTCATTTGTTCATCAGTAAGCTACTTAGGGTTTAAAAACAGATTTAATCATTGAACCAGGGATTGAATTGACTTGTTTTGTGTTTAATTAAGTCTTATTGAGATTGTGTAAGCTTTTGGTGCAATATCGTGGGCTTATTCTAGCTTAAACTGCTTATTTCATTGTTCATTGTTCATATTTCATGTATGTGTCATATCTGGGAACTGATTGAATTAACTGTATCATTTGGCTAGATCATATTGTGTTTAATTGCTTGATTGTGACTCCATACAACCTACTGGTTAAAAGGGTGCCCTTTTTTTCCATTATATCCAATTGAAACTCTCTAAATCATCAAGTCAAATAGTCAAAGCAGTGGGAACCCTTTCTCACTGCTGCTAGCCACTGCTAGTGTTATTTTTGGTTCAGCTTATCAATAAGCTATTCTAGCTTATTTAGACGTGCAACAACTTTAATTTGGTAATAGGTCTTCATCATTTGACCCATTTGTTTATTCTGGAGCTTTTGAGCTGTTAACTTTAAGGTTTGACTAGAAAACCAACTTGTTTGACTTTTACATAAGTGCTTATTGACTTATTCACCTTATTTGGATTTGTTTATTGGAGTTTTCTTGATTGGTTTGGCTTAATTAAGTCATTTAGAGTCTTTTGCAAGTTGAATCAAGTCCTGAGGTGGTCTAAAACTCTAAGTCGACTATTTTGTGGTTTAGTGAATTTGTACTTGGCTTATTTCTGGCTTATTGGTTGTGCTTTTTCAAAATTTCTTTTCACAGATCTCTTAAGCATCCTAAAAGAAGGTTGTGTGTTAAATTAGAGTTTATGGAATTGGCTTATAGCTTAATGGGCTAAAAAACCCATTAAGAATAAGTTGTTGTACATTTAAGCTGTGATAAGCTCATATTCAGCTTTTGGGCCTTCAGAGTTTTTTTGCTTAGAATTGAATTTTAAGCTAGATTGGTGATTTTCAGCTTATTTGGTTAAGTTTGATTTTATTGGGCCAAAAAGCCCATTTCGTTGGACTGTTTTTGTTTTTAGCCCATTTGGGGACCCAATAGGGGTGTTTTGGTAATTTCACTTTCATTTTCTGTTTATATAAGTTAAAATAAACTAGTTTGCAAGTTTTTAGAAAATTTTATAATTTTTGGATTTTTAATATTATTTTAATATTATTTTATTATTAAAAATTAATTTTAGGATTTACATTTTTCCTAGGTTAAATACATTAAGTTAGGAATTTTAAAACTCTTAGATTAATTTTCTCATCATTTTATTAATTTTTAGAATTATTTTAATATTTTAATAGTTTTTAATCATTTAAAAATAGTTTTCATTATTTCATAAATAGTGTTTAATCTAATTAAGTAATTTTAGAGTTTTACAAAATGAGAAATCTTTATTTGGGCTTTTTACTAACTATTTGGATTTTTAGGGCTTTAATTAGCATTTAAAAATTAATATTTAATTAATTAAAAGTTTTGAAAAAGTTTTGATCATTTGTAAACTCTTAGTTTATTTTTTGCTATTTTTGGTAATTTTTTGGGAATTTCTAGAATTAATTTTTATTTTGTCACTTTTTACGGTTTTTCGTTTTTTCGTCGTAGTGTAATTTTAACGTATCCGTCCTTCTAATTTCTCATCTTTTCTTTCTCTCAATATTAATCTCAAATATTTAACAAGTTTTTCACACACATATACCTCCTTGGGAAACGAACTTTCACCTTTGGGTCATTAACACTTGATTTTCCTAAATCATTTGTTTAATACTTACCGCTTTTACGCCTTTTTCCTAAAAGGTCGTATTTTTACCAGAATCATTTTGGCGCCGCTGCCGGGGAGGTGTGTCGTGATTAATTTGTCATTTTGTTTTTAATATCTAACCATAAATAGTATTTGTATTAGTAGAACTCTACTAATACGTATTATCGGTTTTTTTCGTTTTTCTTGTGAAATATTATTACTATATTGTATAAGTATCACAACTAATTCAAAATATCTCCAAAAGTGTGAAAACACAACCTTAATTGAGATTTGATCTCCTAATTATTGTATTCGAATCTCAAACAAAAAGAAAAAGGGAAAAATAGATAATTACTTTCGTGAAGCTCGATTTTGAAAAATACGAACTATAAGGTGAATAGATAGACAACGTGCTATAAAAGGCCGTTAAAGGGAAGCTAGGTACTTAAGTGCTTCGCGCCACCTCATTCCCCCCGTTCACTTGTTAGTATTTGATACTGAAGGCTAATCGAGGGTTTTGCCGGTCAAAGTATTATTACGTATCATATATATTTGCTTGGTTTCTTTGTGATTAAACCCTCTTGAACAATTTGGTTTTCACCAAAGTTCTAAACTCAATCGAAGGCGTTCACTCCACGTGATCGTTTTCATTCTTTTGAGGCTTCTTTAATCAAGAGTTTGATTCGAGGAGATATTTGGTAGATTGTTGTCTACGAATACACACAAAATCCAAAAAAAATTAAAAACAATAAAAAACACAAAAAATTGAAAATACACAAAACACCCAAAAGAATCTTCTTTTCTCACCTCTACGTTCTACGTCACGTTTATGTAAACTCGTAATCAAGCAAAACGAGCTCGCAAACGTCGTCAAAATCAAGGATATTTGATTGAAGAAGAAACTCCAATTGTCGAACACGTTGTAGAACCAATAGTCACTATGGCTAATCGTACTATGATGGAGTTGCTTCAAGCACCCACCGAGGGTTTTGGAGAAGCTATTGTGATTCCCGCCATCCTTGCCGAGAATTTCCAGATTAAGACGGGTTTAATGTCGATGCTACAAGCAAACAAGTTTCGAGGTCATGAGAAAGACACCCCGCATTATCACATAAGGAATTTCAATCGTCTCACGGCAACAAGCAAGTTTAAGGATGTTCCGCATGGCGCCATTAAGATGATGTTGTTTCCATACTCGTTGGATGGACCCGCAAAAATTTCGCTCGAGAAAGAACCGCCAAATTCGATTTTGACATGGAGTGATCTCGTCTCTAAGTTTGTTAACCAATTTTTTCCACCATTTAAAACGACGCATTTGAAAAATGAGATTTCAAGGTTTACACAACGTAATAATGGAAGTTTTTGAATGGCATGGGAACGATTTAAAGAAATGTTACATGAATGTACACACCATGATTTTTCGGAATTTCATCAAATTGATACTTTTTACAATGGGCTAAATGATCATGAACGAGATTATTTGAATTCCGCCACGGGTGGTAATTTTTTGTGCAAAACGACCGATGAGGCTTTAAAGATTATCGAGAATAGATCTAAGGTTTATAACCCTCGTAACACACCGAATGTTGCCAATATGGGTTCATCGTCATCGTCATCGTCTCGTAACATGAATGCCTTACATGATGAAGTAAATGAGGAAAATCGGGTTTTCGATAGATTTTCGACGCTTATGACACATTGGAAAGCACAAGATGCTTTGAATTCCGCATCGATTAAAGCTGTTGAAAAGAGTTGTATATCTTGTGGTGGAGCTCATGATTTTTCCGAGTGCATTACCGCTAGTGGTAACACTTCGAGTGCTTACGTAGCAACGAGAACTTACAACCAAAACGGCCAAGGTTCCCGCCCAAATCAAGCTCCACAAAATCAAAATGCTAACAACTATCGAAACAACAATCAAAATGGTGGTTATCAAGGCAATCAACGTAACTACAACAAGGATAATTACCAAAGTGGGAATGGGCAAGTTCAAAATCAAAACCAAAACCGTGATTTTCAAAACACTAAACAAGGTTTTAAAAATGCTCACACTAAAAATTTTAATGGAGAATTTTTGGATTATGCAAAAGCAAACGATGCTAAGTTTGATAACATGCAACGTGAGATTATTAGCTTAAGATCTGAGTTAAAAAACGAGCTTAAAAACGAACTTGCTAACAAATTGAAAACTCATGCTAATAAAATGGAAGGAAACGTTCAACGTCTTCAACAAAATCAACAAAAGATGGAATAAGGTCAACATGAGATTAAGCAAGAGTTGTTAAAAGCGGATATAAGGCAATCAAAATTTGAAGATCGAATGGCTAAAATGTTTGAAGCAATTATGTGTAAACCCTCTTCCTCGGGTGGTCTTCCTAGTGATACAATTGCAAACCCGAAGGTAGAAATGAAGGTTATTACTACTCGTAGTGGTAAAACTTGCAAAGAACCAATCTATCGTCCTAGTACTTCTATGGAGAAGGAAATCGAGAAGTGCCCCAGGTGATGGTCGAAAAGGAGCATATCACAGGCCCACGAAGTACCGCTCATACCACACCTATGGTTGAACCAATACCAATTGTAGAACCCGAGATTCCAAGGCCGTTGCCTATGCCCCAACCCACACCACCTTTACCTTACCCTTCGAGACGAAACAAAGAGAAATTGCAAGAACGTAACAAACAACAAATCGAGCTTTTTATAAAAATGTTTCAACAAGTGCATTTTAATGTGAGTTTAGCCGACGCGTTGTTATACATGCCTCGTTTCGCTTCTACTTTCAAAGGTATGATGAATGATAAGGAGAAGCTTTCAAAGTTATCTAATTGTTCTTCGGTTTATCTTAATCGAATACCAGAAAAAGTTGGTGACCCCGGGAAGTTTCTCATTCCTTGTGATATACAAGATATGAAAGAATGCCTCGCCTTGGCCGATCTTGGTGCGAGCATTAATTTGATGCCATTTTCCATTTGGAAATCGCTATCGCTTCCGGCTCTTACTCCTTCGAACATGTCTATCGAGATGGCCGGTCATTCTACGATTTTAGCATGTGGAGTAGCCGAGGATGTTTTCGTGAAAGTTGGGAAGTTCTACTATCCCGTTGATTTTATAGTAGTTGACATCCCTGCGGATCCTCAAGTTCCTCCTAATTTTAGGTCGTCCATTTTTATACACCTCGAGATCGCTTATCGACGTTCATGCAAAAACTATTACTTTGAGATTTAACGAAGAGGAACTTGTTATAAACGCTACTCAAAACTCTAAACCTTCTCATGTTTATGCAATCGCTACCATCAATCACATTGACTTAGTTGATGTGGTTTGCGATGAGTTTTCACAAGTGTTAGGTTTTTCCGATAGTTCGTCAAGTGGCAATCCCACTATTTTGGATCCGATTCTTGCTAATTCTATACCAAATCTTGCTCCATTCCAAGAAGGCGATTTTATTTCAAATGAAATCGACAATGAAGATGAGGTGATTACTGGTAATGATACTCGTATTCCACCATTTCTTCCGTCGATGGAAGTTATGAGTGTTGAACAAAAATATTCGATCGAGGAACTACCAATCCTTGATATGAAAGAACTTCCATCCCACCTTGAATACGCATTCTTGGAAGGTGATGACAAGTTGCCGGTTATTATTGCATAAGATCTTTCTAATGATGAAAAAACCGCACTTTTGAAAGTTCTTAAAGCTCATAAAGGGGAAATTGCGTGGAAAATTTCCGACATTAAGGGTATTGACCCAAAATTTTGTACTCACAAGATTTTAATGGCTGAGGACTACAAACCCGCAATTCAAAGTCAAAGAAGGGTAAACCCCAAAATTCACGATGTCATCAAAAAGGAAGTCGTAAAACTTCTTGACGCGGGAATGATTTATCCTATCTCCGATAGCCCATGGGCGAGCCCAATCCATTGTGTCCCTAAGAAGGGAGGAATGACCGTTGTGCCTAATGAAAACAACGAGTTAATTCCTACTCATGTTGTGACCGGTTGGAGGGTGTGTATTGACTACTGAAAGTTAAATGACGCTACTCGTAAAGACCACTTTCCCTTGCCCTTCATGGATCAAATGTTGGAGCGACTTGCGGGAAACGAATTCTATTGCTTTTTAGATGGTTTTTTTGGTTACTTTCAAATCCCTATCGACCCTCGTGATCAAGAGAAGACTACGTTTACGTATCCTTATGGAACGTTTGCTAATCGTAGAATGCCTTTCGGACTTTGCAATGCACCAAGAACATTTCAATGGTGTATGATGGCTATTTTTCATGATATGATCGAGAATTCGATGGAAGTATTCATGGATGACTTTTCGGTGTTTGGTGATTCGTTCACGTCGTGTTTATCTATTCTCGAGAAAATGTTAAAACGTTGTGAAGAAACCAACCTTGTGCTTAATTAGGAAAAATGTCAATTTATGTGTAAACAAGGAATCTTCTTAGGGAACAAGGTCTCGAAAGCGTGGATTGAGGTCGATAAAGCTAAGATAGACATCATCGCCAAGTTACCTCATCCCAAAACCGTCAAGGGAGTTAGGAGTTTCCTAGGCCACGCGGGCTTTTATCGTCGTTTCATCAAAGACTTTTCGAAAATCTCTCGACCTATGGCACACCTTCTCGAGAAGGATGCTCCTTTTAACTTCAATGAGGATTGTGTTAGAGCTTTCGAAACTCTTAAAAGGAAACTTACCGAAGCTCCCATTCTTGTTGCTCCTAATTGGGAATTACCCTTTGAAATCATGTGCGATGCAAGTGATTATGCAATAGGGTCCGTCTTAGTGCAACGTTATGAAAAGCACTTACGTCCTATCCATTATGCTAGTAAGACGATGACCGAGGATTAAACTAAGTACACCATAACGGAAAAGGAATTCCTTGCCGTGGTCTATGCTTTTTAGAAATTCCGACCTTATCTCGTCTTGACTAAAAGCATCGTGTATACGGACCATTCGGCTATCAAGTACCTCTTAGCTAAGCCAGATGCTAAGCCGAGATTGCTTCGTTGGATGCTCCTCCTCCAAGAATTTGATGTCACCGTACATGACAAAAAAGGAGCCGAGAATCTAGCGGTCGATCATCTCTCTCGTCTATAAGATCCTCACAAAGATGTTTTCGAGAACAAGGAAATTACCGAAACATTTCCTCTTGAGACTCTCGGTGTAGTGAATTTTAAAGACAATACCCCATGGTTTGCAGACATTGCAAATTACCATGCGGGGAACTTTATAATCAAGGGTATGACGACACAAAAAAGAGAAAATTCTTTCGTGACGTCAAGTTATATTTTTTGGACGACCCTTATCTCTTTCGAGTTTGTGCGGATCAACTCGTTCGACGTTGTGTCTTTGGTACCGAAGCTTCTAACATCCTTAGAGCTTGTCACGAGGGACCCACGGGTGGTCACCACAGTGCTAATCTCAAGGCTAAGAAAGTGTTCGATGCCGGCTTCTTTTGGCCTACGATCTATCATGATGCACGCGCACTTGTGAAGTCGTGTGATTCTTGCCAACACCAAGGAAAATCGTCACAAAAGGATGAAATGCCACAAAACATAATTCAAGTGTGTGAGATTTTCGACATTTGGGGCATTGACTTTATGGGGCCGTTCCCATCGTCTCATGGAAACAAGTATATCCTCATCGCCGTCGACTACCTTTCTAAGTGGGTGGAAGCTAAGGCTTTACCTACGAATGATGCTCGGGTGGTAGTGAAGTTTTTGAAGCAACTATTCTCTCGGTTTAGAACCCCTCGTGCTATTATAAGCGATCGTGGAACCCATTTTTGTAATGACCAATTCGAGAAGGTTATAAAGAAATATGGAATTACACATCGTCTTTCTACGGCTTATCACCCGTAAACGAGTGGGCAAGTCGAGGTTTCAAACCGAGTTTTAAAGAGAATTTTAGAGAGATCGATTGGAGAAAACCGTGCCTCATGGTCCGACAAACTCGATGACGCTTTATGGGCCTTTCAGACCGCTTATAAGACACCTATCGGTCGTACTCCTTATAAGTTGGTTTATGGAAAGAATTGTCATTTGCCTATTGAATTGGAGCATAAGGCATATTGGGCCCTAAAGCATGCAAATTATGATTTGAAGACCGCGGGAGATCACCGGAAAATAAAACTTAATGAATTGGATGAATTAAGAGATAATGCTTATGAAAATTCATTGATTTTTAAGGAAAAGACTAAAAAGTTTCATGATTCAAAGATTAAAAACCGGGTTTTTAACGTTGGTGATCAAGTGTTACTTTTTAACTCTCGTTTGAAGATATTTTACGGGAAATTGAAATCTCGTTGGTCGGGTCCGTTCACCATAACACAAGTGTTTCCGTATGGGACCATCGAGCTAGCTCAAAATGATGGTCCTAATTTCAAGGTGAATGGACATAGCATTAAGCACTACTTCGGTGGGGAAGTCCCTTTGTTGGACGACCTCGACCAAGTCACCTTCCCCAATGATAATTAGCATTGAGGGGATCGAGGCGAGCTCATGACTCGGTAATAAAAAACGAGGTACCTCGTGAGGGAGATCCCATGCTTATCCATTGTACATATTATCGCTTTCTAATGTAGTTAATGAGAGGGGATTTGTGCCCTTCCAACTCGTTGTCTCGTGGTTGTTTGTGAATATGTTATCTAGATCATCATCATCGCCAAAATTGAAGACTCTCGTGTTCGTTTACGTGAGCTTCGATCGTTTGCTTGAAGAGTTTTTCACGAATCCATGACATATCCTTTATTGTTCTAACATTTATCTTTTAGCATAATTCATAAACGGCTTTAGATATATTGTTGGTCACCCTTTCCATGCTAGATCCTAAGCATTCGACTCTTCGTCTCTAGTATGGGGGTGCTCCACCGTTAGACTCGAAACATTGAGGACAATGTTTTAATTTAGTATGGGGGGGGGGGGGGGGGTGAATAGATACTTGCCTTGCTACGCCCTCACGTTTTCCAACTTTCAACGTTTTGTTTTGTTTTATTGCTAATAAGGCTAAAAATGGCCAAATTTTAAAATTTTTCTTAGTTTTCATAAGTATTTTTAAGACACGAATGTATATTTTCCGATGGGTAGTATAAGAGTTAATATTTGACTTGTTGGGCATTTGGAGCCCTTTACATTCTTTAACCCGCTTGAATCAAGTTTTGCTAGACTTTTATATAGGGAACTTTAAAACGCGAAAGTCTTAGCTCATACGGGTTAAGAACAAGAACTTTTCGCAAGTTCCTATAGTTGATCCTAGAAAGTCACTTATCAAGGGAACTTTAAAATGCATTCTCTAAACTTGAAAAAGTCCAAGAAAATGCAAGATCCTATAGCTGGCTTGAAAACCCAAAACTTCGATTTGACATAGTCTTAATGAAAGCTAATCCAAATTTGGCTTAATTTTGACATGCATGGCTAAGTATTCACGAGTCTCTTTAATTAGAGGTCTTTAAATAGTGAAGAACGAGAAGTGATAGAGTTAGACAAGTGATCATGCTAAACGTAGAACATGAAAATGTTCTTTCAAAAACTCATATATTTTTAATTGTGGCTTTTTCTCCCATAAGATCAAAGCATTAGGAATAAAATAATTGCAATAAGTAAGGTCGTACAATTTGAAAGGTTACTTAGCTTCTAGCCCAAGATCGTTTAAAAGTTGCTCGGGGTTGAATAGAGTTCATATCCAAGGCATAACTTATTGAAGTGGGACGCGAAGATTGGTGAAGATCCACAAAGGCCCTAACAAGGCATGAGGAGCTCTATTTTGTTGCTCAAGATCCAAGATGATGTGAAGTATCATTATTCCAAAATCAATATGAAGGATCGAGACACACGACGAAAAACAATTACTCCCCTAAACATCACGGAGAAAGTCTATCCAAAAAGACCCTAACAAGGTATGAGGATAAATATATCCAAGTCCTAAAAGGAGGTGGATCGTTGTAAATCAAAATCCAAAATAAAGATTGAAGAAAAATGATGAAGTCGTGGTCCAAGTATGAAGAATCTCTCAAAAACGTCAAGTGAAGAAATTCCAAAAATATGAAGAGAAGACCATAACTTCAAGAACGTCTTCCGAAGATTCGAAGTATGAAGTACATGCAAAATATCGGTTCGAGAAAGGTCTCAAATCGTGAAACGAGTTATGCCAAGATATGAACTTAAGGAGATACACGAGAAGCCGTTTTAAAAGATTTTGTTCTTAGCTAACTATCGATTAAATCGTGCTACTTTATTTTCGGACTAATAAATACTCAAATAAGTCAATATGAATCACTTGTGATCCATGACAAATAGTTAAAAAATTATAGAAACCTTTTTCTTTTTCTTAATAACTAGGATTGCGGGGAGAACACGTATTACACAATTTGGACGTATGAGTAGTGTTAACATTATGACTTGTACCAACAATGATCTCGTTTTTGCACTTAGCATGGAATGTATGACAATCAAGGATGACAAACTTTACTCTATGAGACATTCACTTATTTCTATTCATTGATCCTAAAAGTCACATTTGTGATGAAAATCATACATTATGTCTTTAACATATCTTTGTAGTATTGTAGCAAGTCCCACTCTTCAATAAAGGTTAATATAATTGAATTTTGGAGATGCTTAGATACTTTATTCTAACATTGCAT
This sequence comes from Glebionis coronaria, assembly GCA_025667525.1. Classification (NCBI taxonomy): domain Eukaryota; kingdom Viridiplantae; phylum Streptophyta; class Magnoliopsida; order Asterales; family Asteraceae; genus Glebionis; species Glebionis coronaria. Next base: position 284,397,582 of record CM046874.1, read on the forward strand.
GAGGACACGACAATCGTTCTTTTCGGGCTTTAAATGCATAAAATGTCATAAAAATACCATATATATGCTTGTGTTTGTTTACTTGTGTATTTTAGGTATGGATATCGTGAAAAAGACAAAAGATCACAAGAAACAAGGAAAAAACGAACATGAGAAACGAAGCCGCACAATGAACCGGGCACTAGTTATGGATTTCTCAAAGAAAAACCCTTGAAGACTTGATGATGTACAAGAATGATCCATCATTTATGAAGAAATGACACTTAATACCCTTGTATATTCATAATTACAAGATTGGCCCCTTAAGTTTGTCAAAATGACAAAAAGGTCCCTCAACTTTGAAGATTTGGCAAATTTAGTCCCTCAACAATTCTAAATTGTCAACAATGTTCCCTCATGAAGTCAAACATCCAATGAAGACCTTCAAAGATGAGAAATGTCCAAGTTCAGTCCTTGAATTATCTAAAAATGACAAAACAAACCCTTAAAACCCTTGACGCAAAGTTTTGTGGCCAAACTATGAAATCTGAAACTTCAATAACAAAGGAAAATGAGTTTCATGGCTGATAAACATGTTTTACAAGTTTTCCCAAAACACAAGGGTTACTATTGCCACAACAAAACATTTAAACCCATAACACGCGCCAAACCACTTACCACCCCCCTTTTTCGAATCAAACGAGTTACTATTCACCCTCATGAACCCAGTAACTATTGAACTTAAAACAAAGGGTAAATTTCAATTACCATAACCCACGTGTGATTCATCTTAAACCAAATCATTCCACACTCTCACAACAACAATCCCATCAACACATGGCCCCCACCATTCAACCCATTCACCAATAAAAACACAACTACCTCTCCAAGAAAAACCACGTGGCAAGATCAACAATTTAGACTCATTCCTTGGTCCCAAAGGATAAATGAACGTTTTGGATGAAATTGGACAACACAATACACCTCAAGCATCTAGAAGTATTCAAAGGCATTTTAGAGATTTGCTAGCTAGGGTTTTCATGTATTTTCATTCTAGAATCGTCTATTGTTGCCTATATAAAGACTCCTCAACATGTGAGAGAGCTTTGTTCTAGATTTTGGCTAAGAAATTTTGTAATTCCTTTTATGAATAAAAAGTTGGTATTTTCTTAAAAAAGTCTTGTAATCCCTTTTTTGTTTATAAAATTGGTGTTCTTCTTAGCTGAATCTAAGTTCCATTAATATGTTTGTTGAGTTTTGAGGAAAGGTTTTATGGTCTTAAATCCTTGTTTTCAAAAATCAGTCATTATTGTTTTTGGTTCACCTTTGTGTTTGTTGATCTTAGTAGGTACAAAAGGTGGAAGCTAGTGTTTGTTTTGCTACCACTTAAGCTCACACAATCCAAAGCATGGATGTATGTTTTGGAGGTGCACATCTCTAAACCTTTTTACTTTTCTGAATATTTTATGCTATGTGATTGAATTTGAGTTGTGGTTTTTGAATCTGTGTTTTTGTGGTTGAATCTGGTTATTTGATAGTTACTTGTTGTTATTTAGTTGATTTAAGCTTGATTTGTGGAGTGAATCAAACATTTCCTTTGAAAAATTGTGAAATTAGTAATATAAGGGATGTTTGTGTTTACTGCATAATCTAGGTTTGGGTCAAACTGAGTAGGTGTTATTTGGTATTTTGTGTTTTTTCTTGTTTTTATTGTGCTATTAGTTGTTTATCTATAAGTTTTGAGGTTTATATCACCATAATCCAAATATTAGCCATAAAATATGTTTTTCTTGTTGTTTTGGACTGAGGTTTTGGGGACACCTAGAATACATGCTATACCAGGTTTAACAAGTGCTAAATCTAAGTTAATACAACCTGAGTAGGAGATTTAAGGTTTTGAAATTGGATCTATGGTCATCTAGTTCAACAAAAATAGGATTTGTGTTCATTTGTTCATCAGTAAGCTACTTAGGGTTTAAAGACTGATATAATCATTGAACCAGGGATTGAATTGAGTTGTTTTGTGTTTGATTAAGTTTTATTGAGATTGTGTAAGCTTTTGGTGCAATCTGGTGGGCTTATTCTAGCTTAAACTGCTTATTTCATTGTTCATATTTCATGTATGTGTCATATCTGGGAACTGATTGAATTAACTGTATCATTTGGCTGGATCACATTGTGTTTAATTGCTTGATTGTGACTCCTTACAACCCACTGGTTGTAAGGGTGCCCTTTTTGTCCATTAAATCCAAATGAAACTCTCTAAATCATCAAGTCAAATAGTCAAAGCAGTGGGAACCCTTTCCGACTGCTGCTAGCCACTGCTAGTGTTATTTTTGGTTCAGCTTATCAATAAGCTATTCTAGCTTATTTAGACGTGCAACAACTATAATTTGGTAATAGGTCTTCATCATTTGACCCATTTGTTCATTCTGGAGCTTTTGAGCTGTTGACTTTAAGGTTTGACTAGAAAACCAACTTGTTTGAATTTTACATAAGTGCTTATTGACTTATTCAGCTTATTTGTTTCTTGATTGATTTGGCTTATTTAAGTCATTTAGAGTCTCTTGCAAGTTGGATCAAGTCCTGAGGTGGTCTAAAACTCTAAGTCGACTATTTTGTCGTTTAGTGAATTTGTACTTGGCTTATTTCTGGCTTATTGGGTGTGCTTTTTCAATATTTCTTTTCATAGATTCTTAATCATCCCAAAAGAAGGTTGTGTGTCAAATTAGAGCTTATGGCATTGGCTTATAGCTTAATGGGCTAAAAAGCCCATTAAGAATAAGCTGTTGTACATTTAAGCTGTGATAAGCTCATATTCAGCTTTTGGGCCTTCAGAGTTTTGTGCTTATAATTGAATTTTAAGCTAGACTGGTGATTTTTAGCTTATTTGGTTAAGTTTGATTTTATTGGGCCAAAAGCCCATTTCATTGGACTGTTTTTGTTTTTAGCCCATTTGGGGGCCCAATAGGGGTATTTTGGAAATTTTAGTTTCATTTCTATTTACTTAGGTTAAAATAAATTAGTTTGCAAGTTTTTAGAAATTTTTATAATTTTTAGATTTTTAATATTATTTTAATATTATTTTATTATTAAAAACTTTTTTTAGGATTTTTGCAACTTTTACATTTTTCTAGGTCAAATACATTAAGTTAGGAATTTTAAAACTCTTAGATTAATTTTCTCATCATTTTACTAATTTTTCGAATTATTTTAATATTTTAATAGTTTTTAATCATTTAAAAATAGTTATCATAAGTTTTAAATTTCATAAAAATAGTTTTTAGTCTAATTAAGTCATTTTAGAGTTTTACAAAGTGAGAAATCTTTATTTGGGCTTTTTATTAATTATTTGGATTTTAGGGATTTAATTAGCATTTAAAAGTTAATATTTAATTAATTAAAAGGTTTGAAAAAGTTTTGATCATTTGTAAACTCTTAGTTTATTTTTTGCTATTTTTGGTAATTTTTTGTGAATTTTTAGAATTAATTTTTATTTTGTCACTTTTTACGGTTTTTCGTTTTGTCGTCGTAGTATAATTTTAACGTATCCGTCATTCTAATTTCTCATCTTTTCTTTCTCTCAATATTAATCTCAAATATTTAACAAGTTTTTCACACATATATACCTCCTTGGGAAACGAACTTTCACCTTTGGGTCATTAACACTTGATTTTCCTAAATCATTTGTTTAATACTAACCGCTTTTACGCCTTTTTCCTAAAAGGTCATATTTTTACCACAATCATTTTCGTTCACCCGATGCAAGGAAACCGAGAGCCGAAGCTCTTGGTGGTATTCGAATCACCACCAACCGAGACCCCATGGTCTCGGTGTGGGCTGTGTGGTCTCGGCAGCAAGGAACCAAGGGACCCCGACTTGAGTGGGGGTACCGTTTGGTTTGTGTGGGTCTCGGCAGCAGCAAACAACACCACCGGCTAACTACCGGTGGCTGTTTTGGGTCAAGCAGGGGGAACGCAGGCAGCGGCAGGGGGAACCACCGGCTAACTACCTATGGGAAGCTTGTTGGGTCAGCGGCTAGCCGAGACAAACCAAGGGGAACCACCGGCTTCAGCCGGTGGTGATTTCGCACGAACAGTGGCAACCGGCTGAGCCGGTTAGCCACTATTAAGGGGGTGTTTGTTTGGTCCGGTTCTCGGGGGAATTCGGTCCGGTTCACGTTATGTCTAAATTAAAATCACGGGTCCGGTTCACGTTATGTCTAAATTAAAACCACGGGTCCGGTTCACGACTACTTTTTACAAGTTATATTATTTTAACAAGAAATTAAATTAATTAATCATGACTAATAATTAATTTAATTAATCATGGATTTAGGTTAATTATTATTTATGAAATAATACATGTTTTAAACCTAAGTATTTATTTATTTACTTTAGACTATAGTATTAAGTAATTATTTAAGACATAAAATATAATTAATTAATAAACATGACTTAGTTTATAACTAATATAATATTAATACATGTTTAACCTAAGTATTTTATACACCTTAATTTAATTAAATCATGCTTATATTTAATTAAATCATATAACCTATAGTTTATTTAATTAACATGATATTATTAATAAACTATACCAATAATTACATGACTTATGTTATTTAAACAATAAACTTATGCTTATATTATTAGCTTATTAATTCAGCTTATTTCTAAATATGGAAACTTTCTATTTCAAGAAACTTACTATTTTTGGAAATTTTCTATTTTTAAAAACTGATATATTTTTAGAAGTTAATCTATTTTTGGAAACTTTCTATTTTTGGAAACTTTCTATTTTAGGAAACCTGCTATTTTTAGAAAGTTACTTATTATTACGCCACAAGTATAATAATACTAGACATACAAGTAATACTTAATCAGAATACATAGAATACATGATAAACTCAGCATAACCTTAAAATCAGTAAAACAAGACAAGAACATATAAAACAAGCTAAGACACAATATAATCAGTTAAGTACTCAGTAAACAGAATACTTATACATGTCCCCTATTTTATGTAGCATTAGTGAGATCGAAGTAGGACTTTCATTCTTCCGTCTTCTTCGTTCACTTGACATAAGGTACGGATTTCCCGTCCCTACAGTATGGACATTCTTTCCTTATTTGGATTCCCCGTTTGTAGCCAACTGTTTTCCCAGTATTGTTTTATAAGTTTGATTGCTTATGTTAGTTTAAGAGCCTAAGCCATATACATGCATGACCAGTGTCACCTAGTTATGGAGGTACCATAACCATAACACTGGAGGCACCAGTGTTATGACTTTCCTACGGCAGAGTGATTGCTCGTGGCGTCCCTTTATAGTGTTGGCCATTATATTATATTATCATGTGGGGCGTATGGGTGCATCCTAGTTACATGTTTACCAGTAATACCAGAGTGAATGCGATGTGTGCCTTGCATCCTTCACTAGGAGTTGATCCATCCTACCCAGACTATTTAATTAGAGGCAACCCCTCTAATTGTATGACGAGGTCTCCCCTCCAAGTATTCATCCACGGTGGAACCGCATGACCTATATGGGCTATTGGCTAATTAATACAGATTTTATATAAAAACATAAGTCTTTTCAAACTATAAAACCAGTTTTATGAACATGTTCCAGGTTACTTAGGACTTATACATTTCCGTTGCTATTAGTCTTTTATGCTTATATTATTCCATGCTATACTTGTATATCCGTGCACTGAGCGTTATGCTCATCCATTTTCCTTTCATGTTCCCAAACGACAGGTACTCAGGGCGCTCGTAGACTTTAAGCGTACGTGCATATGGATTGGAAGCTATCTAGCCTTCTCTACTGTATGCATTTCATCATACATTTTGCTACTTATTTTTTGGACATTGTTTAGTCCTTTTCCATTTCAGTATTCATGTTTGTGTGTGATGAGCTTAAACTTGGACTACCGATGTTTGTTCTGGTATTTCCATTCATGGTCATTTAATGTTTTTAAGACATTTACCTTGTATGCTTTGATGACACGCCATAATCACGCGTGACATTCCATTTACCAAAATGGGGTGTTACAGTAGGCAAACCATTGACGCATTGTAACATATTTCTTTTTCTTATCAGGTGTATCCTTGGTAATACCTTGAAGAATTATATTAGTTCTATATCCATCTTCTACGTACGGGAACAACAACGGGTATTATAGCAGAAGGTATGAAACGTGTATCTCTCTTATCTTTTTAAGTTTACCATTGTTTTCGTGCACAAGTATGTCTCTTTAATTAGCCATTGTATCAAAATCACCAACTATAAGTACAACCACTTCATCTGCGGTAGGGAGGTTGTGTTGTCGTCCGTCGCTATCACGTTTACCTATAGTTTGATTTTAACTTTTGATTACCCTCAGCAATCTGATGAGCTGCCATTCTATATTGCTGTACCAAATGATTTTCCTTATTCAGCATATCTCGGGAGTCTTTGGTTAGGTCACGGTCTAGTCATTGATTGAAGATGAAGATGCATTATCTGTTGAGCTGTTCATCATTGTATAGAAATAAAGTTGTTTTTACTAACCCTCTAGAACAACAAAGAGAAAATCCTTCACGACTTGCATTAGTAGAACCTACTTTACTTTCTACAAGCCATAACAATGCACCACATTTGTTACATTGGCAAGTAGGATCTCCATGGTCATAATAGTCTGAAATAATGTGAAAAATGGTTGAATATTATGAATATTATCAAAGAAATGTAGGAAGAATTTGTAGATTGATAAAACTCATACCTTTAGATATGCCTTGGGTATGATCTTCATATCCGTGATAGTCATCAATGTCTTCTTCAGGTTCAAAATCATTTATATCAATAAAAGAATTTGGATCCATATATCCATGTAAATCTTCGTTATCATCAGACGATGGTTCGAAATCAGGATCTAACAATGTTTCTCCTTTTTCATCCAATGTACCTTATGTAATAATATGATGTTAATCCCACTTAATCCATAACACAAGATTCTAGAGAGAGAAAGAGAAGAAAGGTAAAGATAGAAACTAGGGGGAATTGGTGGAAGGTTATACTTTAGAGAGAGAAAGTAAAAGTAACCAACACCCTCTTCCACACTTGGAAGAGGGTATTTATATGCCACGCCATATGGGATTTGGTGGACTTGTTCATGGGCCAGGCTTGGCTTTGCTTGGGCTTACGCCCCTAACTTATACAATATTAGCTTAAAGTCCAAGCCCGGTTAACCCGACTAACCTATTATAATACAAGACCAATAACGACTAAGATGATCTATTCCATTCTTGTTCGACTATATAAAATATAGGGCTAACAATCTCCCCCAATATATCGGTCATCTCTAAAAGCATAAGATGATTGAGTGAATACATTCTTGTGGAGGTGATCTTCCTTTTTTTGGTCATGTATCTTGGTCTTGATCTTCTTTGTAACGGTTTTGTTCCTTCATGCCTTTGTGATCTTTATCTTGAGCCTTTGTCATTTGACTTTGAGTGCTTGAGATCTTCATCTCGTGCTCCTTGTGACTAAGATGACCTATTACATTCTTAGGTATCTTGATTATCGCCATTTTGTGCTCTTGTGACTTCTGGATAGATATGTTCATACTTTGTTGATTTCGAAAGACTAACAATTTCCATACAAATATAGTTGCAGTTAATCCTTCAAATATTCATCAGAGTTGCGGAAGACTTTAACTTTTAGTATGAACATATGAAGACAACTTCGGTTAGTACCCAACTACGCCACCATCTTGATATACAGCAACATATATAGACACGGATAAAATGGCTTTGAACATTTCATCCTAACTCGGTAGCGTTTTACCTCCGGTCGGTGAAGACTGTTAGACGGTATTAGATACCATACCTGTGATCAGGTAGATTCGATTAAGAACCTCTTTGACAGGGTTTCTTGGCGGTAGTAGCCAGTTCTCTTTACTCGACCGTTTCAAAGCAGACTGCGAACGTAAAGAGTGAATCATAAGGATAAATTATCCGTCTGATTAGAGTCGTCAATTCAAATATCCTGGAACAACTTTGATTTAAAAAGAATCGCACCATTGTTGCTTTCCAGTAAGCTCGATTCATAAAGAATCTTGCGAGTTACCTACTGCAGTGCTGTTTGAGGTTGACACTGGAAGGATTTCCATCCGTCACTGTGAACACTAAGAGTGTCACTCTGAATGTTCTAGCATGATCACACGGATTTTGCGAAGAAACCTGGAAGCAAGTTTTAATCAATTAAGAATCTAAAATTAGTTGCTTTCCAGTTCTCACAAGTTTGATTCGTGTAGAATCGCACAAGTTACCTACCATGAGCTTGTTTGATGCTGGCTCAAGCAGGATTTCCATCTTCATCGTGAATCATATCACTCGGATGTTCTGGCAATATCACAAGGATAATGCGTAGGACCTGATTGTGTCATAATGAGATGATAGATTGATCTCTTTAGGCTCAAGACTCAATAGTGCGTTTTGGTAATCGGAGGTTGGAGCAGACTGCCACCTTTTCAATATTAACTAACTTAGAGTGAGGAAGTCAATAGATACGTGTTGATCTCCTTAATAATGAGACAAGTTTCTTTAAGAGAAACTCGAATGGCTAGGGAAGGGTTGTACATCGCATCATTGGGTCCATGACACTTGTCTTCAAAAGATGTGTTTACCCAGTTTCTGCCTAAGTTGCATAGAATATTCAACTCCTTCAATGCTTACCAATACGTCATCACTAGCATCTTGTTGTGATTGTTCCAGTGCTAACTTAAGTAATTGGTCCGCATTCAGCTTCTTTCCACTCCTTCTTTCCTAAGGACAACTATTTCTAGCTATGGAATGTCCTTGGGTAGATCCCTCCGGTTCTGGTTGGATCATAGGACTTAGTTTCCCATCCTAAACCACCTTTTGACTCCAACGTTCCGTCGTGGATAGTAGGTTATTTTGGGTATAGATCGTAACCATAAACCATTGAAAACCATGCAAAGTTCTTGATAAAAATAAAAACTTTTAACACTTTGAAAGTTTTACATTTCCGAAAAGCTCCCCCTACACACATGCATCGATATACGAAATAGTTTATCATGTGAAGGAAAGAGTTGCACTTGAGTCTTTAAGATCACATGTTGCGATATATTATATTACATTTTAATCACATTTTCTCCCTTATCTCTAATATAAAAACATAATATATTAGAGATACCAATTGATTAAAATATGACAATTTCTGAAAACCGATTGGGAGAGAAACATGTGTGCACGCATGAATATGGAACTTTTTGTAGTCGGGTTGCTCCACCTCAACAATATATGTGGGTCTTGAGACAAAAATTTGACAAAAATTTGGAAAAACAACACCACAAAATATGTCGAGGTATGGAGATGAGATGCCTCTTCCGATATAATATATTACATTTAACAATTTTATATCATTTTTGGAATGTGTTGGATACATAAAATATAACAATATCAGAGATGTACCCAACAACATTAAAAGGCTTGATTTTAAAATGCTCCCCCTAAAAAATTGATCAAAATAACATATGACAGTTTTGAGATATAAAAACCATTTTATGAGGAAGGGAGTGTTGAACACACAATTTGAAAGATTTAGAAAAACCTTTTGAGAAATTCTTGAAAAATTGTGTTCAACAGTTTTAAAATACACAAGATAGAAGACTTCTATTCTATTGCGTAGGGAAAGCGCATTGAAACGTACACTTACCTTTCGGGTCCGTTTTTCATGAGCTCAAAATTTCGATTGTTTTGTGACAAGCTCATGACCGAGAAAAATTAATTTCCCGTTGTGAAGGATAAGTTATCATCCGTGATAAACTTTCCTTAAGTGAGGTCCGAGTCCTAAGTTGTGATGTGCTTAGAAGTCATCATGAGAGAGTATCAAGCAGATTCATTTGCCAAAACCTCCAAGTCTTCTGGAGTCATATACTTCATACCAAGACGGCCAACGAGATACTAAAACCTATTTTGGGATAGGGCTTTAGTAAACAAGTCTGCTATCTGGTACTCAGTTATGTCAAAGTGTAATTCCACGATACCACGTTCCACTTGTTCCTTGATGAAGTGATATCTGACTACGATGTGCTTGGTACGGGAGTGTTGAACCAGATTCCAAGAGATGGCTATGGCCGACTTTGAGTCACAATACATAGGTATTTTATCAAATTGGAAGCCATAATCCGTGAGTTGAGTTCTCATCCAGAGGACTTGAGCACAACACACAGATAGAGCCACATATTCTGCTTTAGCTAATGAGAGCGAAGTGCAATCCTGCTTCTTTGGCGACCAACTCACAAGCTTGTCTTCCCCTAGAAATTGTACGCTACCAAAAGTGCTTTTTTGACTATCAAGGCAACCTGCGTGATCAGAATCTAAAAAAGCTGTTAGATGAAAACCGGTTTCCCTCGGATACCAGAGTCCCATGTGAATGGTATTCTTAAGGTACCGAAAGATCCGTTTAACCTCTTTGAGGTGCTTTTGAGTAGGTCTGGCTTGATATCGTGCACAATAGCATGTGGCATGATGAATATCAGGCCTGCTGGCTGTAAGGTACATAAGTGACCCGATCATACTGCGATATCACGTTTGATCTACGGGATATGAGTACAAGTCAGCGTCTAGGGGATTTGGTCGACAATGGTGTACCAACGTAAGCACGTAATTGCATATCATGCTTTTAAGTATCTCTTGAGCATACTTAGCTTGGTTAATAAAGATACCACGTGGTGATTGATGAATCTGGAGGCCTAAAAAGAATTTTAGCTCCCCCATCATTAACATTTCAAATTTGTTATGCATTAATTTTTCAAAACGTTTTAAAAGTTTTGGGTTCGTAGAACCAAAAATGATTTTATCAACATAAACTTGCACAAGCAATATGTCATCCCCATATTTATTAATAAAGAGAGTAGGATCAATGGAACCGTTGGAGAATCCTTTGGATACCAAGAAGTTTGATAATTCATCGTACCACGCCCTTGGAGCTTGTTTGAGTCCATATACTGCCTTCTTGAGACGGTAGACTTTGTCAGGATGAGGAGGATCAACAAACCCTTCCGGCTGATTCACGTATACTTCTTCCTTCAAATGACCGTTGAGAAAAGCAGTTTTAACGTCCATCTGATAAATCGTGAAGCCTTTATGTGCAGCATAAGCAAGGAATATCCTGACAGCTTCCAAATGAGCAACTGGAGAAAATGATTCATCGAAATCTATCCCTTCTTGTTGACGATATCCCTTAACCACAAGATGAGATTTGTTTTTGATGATTGTTTGTTCTTCATCCAGTTTGTATTTCCGGATCCATTTGAAATCTAAGAGTGAAATTCCATAGGGTCTGTCAACAAGTTCCCAAACATTTAGGCGTTCAAACTGATGAATTTCGTCTTGCATTGATTCAATCCATGCATGATCAGTCATGGTTTGCTTGATGTTTGTAGGTACTGTTGAACTCACAGTGAGTGCATACATACACACATCGCCATCGGTTTCGAGTTGTCTGCGTGTTCGAACCGGTTGTGAAGGATTTCCAATGACTTACTCCAATGGATGATCACGTGTCCAATGGTGAGTGGATGGATATTGTTGGTAGAATGTATGCATGTTGGACGGATCAACATGTTGAGTAGAAGACTCTCCGACTTCGCGTACCGGTGTACCGAACGGGTTGATAAATTCTTCTTCGTCAGGTTGTGCATCGACTGCTTGATTGTTGTTTCCTCCTTCAACATTGACGATTGGTGATGTTGGTTGTATGACAGTTTCTTGAGTTTGTTGAGTATCCAATGGAATTGTCTCTTGAGCAATGGTTGCTGAAGTAGATACAGTTGTGTCTTTTTTACTTTGTTCGGGTGCATCAGTAGTATTGATAGCGGAAGGCTTTGACACAACTTGATTGTTTCCATAGTAATATTCATCAAACATTGAATCATATAAATCAACCAACTCATTCATTTGTGTCGTATCCGTCGAGTCTGCTGTAGGAGTACTTTCTTGACATTCTTGCACGGGACGTACATTGTTTTATGTAGGTGCCATTGCTGGACATTGAGGTGCGGGACTTGAGCTGATGTGTTCAAGTACCATTTGTGCCAATTCGTTAAAGTTCACATAAATTGTTTCGACAATAATCTTTGTTCTCTTGTTGTAAACTCGATATCCTTTCGACAATGTAGCATGCCCCACAAAATACATGCATCACCTTTTTCTTTCATCTTGCCGATATTATCACCGTCTTTAAGAATGTAGCATAAAGATCCAAATACGTGAAAGAATTTGACAGTAGGTTTCCTGCCATTGATGATGTGGTAAGGTGTCTTTTCATGTCTAGGGATGACGAGAGAACGATTCTGAGTATAACAGGCAGTTGCAATTGCTTTAGCCCAGAAGAATAGTGGTAATTTTGAAGCATAAAGCATTGTTCGAGTAGCCTCAACCAAAGTACGGTTCCGTCTTTCGACAACCGCATTTTGTTTAGGAGTTCGAGCAATAAACGTTTGATGTTCGATGCCTTATTCTTGAAAGTAAGATTGCAAGTTATTGTTCAAAAATTCAGTACCCTATCCGTTCTTACGGTTAAGACTTGATCTTGAAGATATCGTTGTACCATCTCGATAAAGTTTTTGAGAACCTCGGGTGTTTCATCTATGGAACTTAAGAAGAAAGTCCATGTGTATCTAGAGTAATCATTAATAATCACGAGAATATACTTTTTATCTTTAATACTCTCTACACACATGCGACCACATAAATCCATGTGTAGAAGTTCCAATCGTCCTTTTGAGCTTGGGGTAGTCTTGGTTTTGAAAGACTTTCGTTCTGCTTTCCCCAACTCACAAGAAGAACAAAGATGGTCTTTGACGAATTTTAACTTAGGAAGACCGGTCACAATATCATTCTTCGAAATCAAGTTTATGGTGTCAAAGTTGAGATGTGACAATCGTTGATGCCATAACCATGCTTAAGATGATGAAGCTTTATCCATTAAGCAAATTGGATTTGTTGAATATGTGTCTTGAAGAGTTACTGTGTAGAGATCAGAACCACGAGAACCTATAAGAAGGTCATTCCCATCGTAGTCTCTAACATAGCAAGTAGTTTTCTGAAAAGCCACTTCCAAATCCGCATCACAAAATTGACCAACCAAGAATAAGTTGTGATTAAGTCCCTCGACGTAATAAACCCGTGTAATAGTAATATTCCCTTGAACCAAATCTCCATATCCGAGTATCGGTGCAAACTGATTATTTCCAAACCGTACCGTACCCAGAAACTTCTCCACGAAGTTAATTAGAAGCTTGAGATTGCCCGTCATGTGCTTTGTGCACCCAGATTCCATTATGAAGAGAATGATCTCGACGAGCTGTATAAGAATTAGGAGACAATGTAGCATTTGACAAATGGGAGCCCTTGATAGAGACGGGTTCCAAAATAGTAGTGGGCCTAGATGCAAATTCTAGAGGCAAGCTAATATTTATAGACCCAATTACTAAAGTGGTTAACTTAGGTACCCATTTTTATCTGGGTGGTGTAAATCTAAAATACCCCTCAGTACATGTCCTAATCATGTTCTCATAAAGCTTATTTAACCTGTTTTGTTTACGCAGAGTAGTGGATTCTAACGCACTTAGTTTCTTAAGTGGTTGAGCAGTGGATTGGTTCAAAGTTCTAGTGGGTTTTCTAGTACTAGTGGGCACAAGAGTAGGCTTCCTAGTTATATCATTCACGCCATTATGATTAAAATCACAAGCATCATGATTGAAAGTACGAACAGATTTTCCACGTTTAACACAAACAGATTCAACATTCGAAGTCTTAACATTTAAACTGTCATTACATGCAGTTACAGACTTTTTATTCTTAGAAAACTTAAAATTCCTACGGTGGTCTTCGACTTCTATCTTCTTCCATTGACTATTGTTAGGCATGACTCTATCTTGTATTTTAGTGCTCTTAAACTGTAGTTCGCTAACGCTAGTAGTGGGAGTTATTCCTGTAGAAGAAGACACACGTTGGTAAGTTTTCCTAGTATTCTGAGGTAACCACGATGTTCCAGTTTGAGTGGACCTAGTGTTCATCTTATACATTCCAGGTGCTATCACATTTGTTCTCTTATCATATCTTATCTTAGGCAAACTCTATGGGGTTTTTCCCAAAATAGATGATTTAGGGCATTTAACCGCATTCGATTGACGAACGGCGGATGGTTTACCCAATTCAGACTTTCCTTTCAGTTTCTCAATGAGTTTTTGTAACTCACTGATGGCTATGTCCCTTTCTTGTAGCTGAGCTTTCAAATCATTTATTTCGAAACCTTTTTCATTTAATTGACGAACTGAAGAAGCTGCCATTTCTTGACACTTTTTATGATTATGACATTTATCACCTTTTTGTAAAGCAAGTTCAAGAGAAATGGAGTGTTTCTCAAGTTGATAAAAACTTTTCGAAAGTTTGTTATATGACTAAATTTGTTTTGAAAGCTCAACTTTAAGACTTTGACATTTCGCGTCCGTTTCTGACACTAGACATGCTACATGACAATATTGATCAAGATCAGTATATGATAGGTGTGAAAACACCCATCCTTTTACCACTTAATTCTAGCTAAAACAAGACCAAAACACGTATTTAATATCATTTGTTTGGAATTATGCGTGGTTTTTGTGTTTATTGTGTTTTCAGAGCTAACCGGATGAATATTAAAGAAAACATGGGATTGCACGGGTTTTACCGAAGAAAAAAAAACTCAAGATAAAGTCTATTGTCCAAGAGATGCAAAAGATTTGAAGTCACTGGGCCTATTCAAAGATTTATCGAAGAAAAGGACCAAAGATGGAAGATTTACATAAGTCGAAGAAACTCAAGTCTATTTAACGAAGAAATTAAAAGACGAGTTGAATTTAATCGACGACAAATCCCGAATCAGAATCGAAAACGTCAACTTTTCTGAAAAGACGAGAAGACAAGAAGAACGGGAGAAAGCCCACTCACCAACCAAGGGAAACACCTATATATAGTCCACCCCTCACACATTTAGGCAGTTAGTTTTTAGTTTTCTTCTCTCCCCTTTTTTCTCCCTTTTTAGTTCGTATCATCACCAACACCACTAGGGTGTTTGGTGATCTTGATCTTTGTTTTTTTCAATCTTGTAATTTTAATCATTGTTTCGTTATTGTTAAAACATTACTCATTCAATACAAGTTCTTGTTTAATCTTTCCATTTCATCTTGTTCATCATCATCTTTTTCATTCAAGTTCTTAAATTCTTATTTTATTGATTTGATCTTTAAAAGTTGTTGGGTTTTGTGTTTTTGTTGATGGGATTTGTATTTTATGGTTAGTAGATGCTTAGTGATTAGTTTATTTAAGTTTTTGGTGAAAAACTTGGTGATTTTTGGATTAAAATTGGTTTCCTTGTTCTTCGGGTAAAACTACTGTTATAGTGTTTCCCAGACTTCCGGATGAACACAAAACTTCCGGATGAAAACAAAACTTCCGGATGAATATGTTCTTTAAAGTTCCGAATGAGTTTCCTTTAAAAGTTCTGAATGAGTTTTTGTTTAAAAGTTCCGAATGAATTAAAAAGTTCCGAATGAGTTTTCTTGTTTAAAAGTTCTGAATGAGTATAAAGTTCCGGATGAACCAAACTTCCGAATAAAGTTCCGATTAAAGTTCCGGATGAAAGTTCCGAGCCAACTTCCGAACCAATCTTCCGAACCAAGTTCCGGGTGAAGTTCCGAGTAAAGTTCCGGATCAATCTTCTGGATAAACTTCCGAACAAAGTTCCGAATCAAGGGGTTCCGAGTGAAAAGTTCCGGATGAACAAAGTTCCGAATCAAGGTTATACTTCCGAATCAAGTCTCTTTTGAGCATTTTAAAGGTTTACTGTATTACTGTTTCTTTACTGTTTCTTTATTTTAATTTTAATTTTAATTCAAGTTTTTATTAGTTGTCATTAAATTAATTGTCTTTGATATAAGTTTTCATTTTAGTACATTTAAACTTTTTAGTAGATTAGAAAATTAAACCCCCTTTTTTAGTAACCAAGAACAATCATTCCACTTAAGGCCGAGATCAATTCGAGAGGACTGAGAGAAAATTGAACCCATACAAAACCCTTGTATCAAATGGCGCCGCTGCCGGCTCTTCTCGTTAAGATCAAAAGTTTTTTGTGAGAACTTGGATTTTGGGATCCGTTCCCCGTGAACGTTACTTTTTCATAAAAATTTTCAAAAAAATCCTAAAAAAATATAAAATTTTCAAAAATACAAAAAAATTAAAAAACATAAAAACCAAAAATATTTTTGCATTGTTTTTCTTTTGTTAGTTCTTTTGCAGGTGTATGCGCACTCGATCCACGTCTTATCAAGAGCCCGAGCCTCTCGATAACTTAGACATGGCTGGTGTACAAAACAACAACAAGATACCACATCCAAACAATAATAATAACAACAACAACCCACCTTTCAACAACATGAATAACAACAACAATGAGCCGCAACCGGATAATCGCCTGATGATTGAATTGCTGCAAGCTCATGTAGATGGCAACACTGACCCAATTGTCATACCTCCAATTGCCGCCAACAACTTTGAGCTAAAATCAGGATTTATCCAGATGGTCTCCGCTCAACCATTCTTGGGACGTACCATTGATGATCCACACGACCATATCAAGAGATTCTTGCAACTCACCAACACGGTCAAATTCAATGGTGTTCCACAAGAGGTTATCAGGTTACAACTTTTTCCCTTTTCTTTAGAGGGACAAGCCCGGCATTGGCTTGCTAAGGAACCGCCACAGAGTATTCTCTCGTGGACGGATTTGGAAACAAAGTTTATCAATTACTTCTTCCCACCCTCTCGTACTACCGCTTTGCGGAATGAAATCATAAATTTTGAACAAAAGTACGATGAGTCGTTCAGCGAATCTTGGGATCGTTTTAAAGATCTTTTAAGAAAATGCCCACAACATGGTTTTACCAAAGTACATCAAATTAATACTTTTTACAATGGTTTAAGCATGAGTGACCAAGATTCACTAAACAGTGCCTCGGGGGGTAATCTTTTGGCTAAGAGTTCCAATGCTGCTTGGGATATCATTGAGAATAAGTCTCGTATGCAAACCAAGAGTGTTAGGACCAATGTCGCTAGTGCTAGCACTAGTGACAGCGACAAGCGACTAGATAAAATCACTATGCTTCTTGAATCGCTTGTCACCCACACCGTTAACAACAACAACAGCAACAACGCTAAACACGCTCAAGTTAACGCTATCAACCAACCTTGTGAGATATGCGGTGGTCCTCACTCTTACACCACCTATACCGCCACCCAAGACTACCCTGCTGAGAATGTGAATGCAGCATATGGCACCTATCCTCAACCTGGTTATCAAGCTAGACCTCAAGGTGACCGTAACTTGCTGAGCTACCGTTCTAACAATTATCTTTCCCCACCTGGTTTTCCTCCAAACAACCCAAACCAACAACAAAACCTCAATCGCCCTCCTCAGCAACAACAACAACCTCGTACACCATACATCCCTCCTCACAAGCAGCAACAACTATCTCAACGTAACAACCAAGTTTACCAACAACCTGCTTATCAACCACCCGCATACAATGCTCCTCCAAACCAAACCACTGCATTACACCAAGAGGTTGCAACCTACATGAGAACCAATGATGTGATCGTGGAAAATCTTCAACAGGAAGTGTGCAACTTGAAAGCAGACTTGGTCAAGCAAGGAAACGATTTGAGAGCCGACATGACAAATACGTTGGATAGCCAAACTAATGACTTGAAGAACACGATGGCTAGTTTCTTCCAAGGTAATCAACCCTCTTCTTCGGGTACTCTTCCGAGTAACACCGTTGCGAATCCAAGAGGGGAGATGAAAGCAATCACCACTCGAAGTGGTAAAGGTACCAAGGAACCCGAGCTTCCTATACCTCCACCGGTGATTGTGACTAAGGATAACGAGTCACCTGCTCCTATTCCTCATCCTTCTCCTTCCCCAATTTCTCCACCTCTTCCTTCTACCCCTCCTCCACCCAAGGATGTGAGTGATCCTATTCTTCCAAAGTCTTTCTCTTCTTCCAATATACCTTATCCATCTAGATTGAGGAAAGATAAGCTGAAAAGCAAGGACGATATTCAGGTTTCGAACTTCCTTAAAATGTTCAAACAATTGAATTTTAACATCTCCTTCGCTGAGGCTCTCGCTCACATGCCTAAATATGCAAAAATGTTTAAAGATCTTCTGAGCGACAAGGAAAAGGTCCTCGATATTGCCAACACCCAACTTAATGAGAACTGTTCTGCAGTGCTCTTAAGGAAATTGCCAACCAAGCTTGGTGATCCGGGTCATTTCTTAATCCCTTGCAATTTCCCGGGAGTAGAGAACTGCATGGCCCTAGCCGATCTAGGTGCCAGTATTAATCTTATGCCTCTAAGCATTTGGAAGCAATTATCTCTCCCAGAGCTAGTCCCCACCAAAATGACTTTGGAATTAGCTAACCGTACGCTTGCTTATCCAGTGGGGATAGCCGAAGACGTCTTTGTAGGAGTCGACAAATTCACTTTTCCTGCCGATTTCGTCGTCGTCGACTACGAGATGGACCCTCGTGTTCCCTTGATCGTGGGTCGTCCATTCCTGAGGACCGGTCGCACTCTTATCGATGTTGAAGCCGGTGAGCTTATCATGAGAGTGGGAGATAATAAAATCGTCTTCAACATGGGAAAGTTGTCCAAACAACCTTATTCCAACGAGAGTGTTAATTGTATTGACGTTCTTGATGAGGCTTGTGAAGAACACTTCCAAAATGCTTGTAAAAGTATTCCTCCCTCTCTTCCCAATGTTGAAACCGTTGCCTCTATTGATTCATCATTGTCTCTATTTGGAGATAGTGATTTGTTTTGGAAAGATCTTGAAGACACCATGGGAGATGTGAACTTATCTACTGATGATTCTCCTACCAATGGGGACGAAGACATGCATTTCTTTGACAACCTTCTCAACGAAGACAATCCTTCTCCTCCATCTCCCACGGTCATTGCTATCGATACTCCGACTTTGAATACGCCTCCCGTCGAAAATCCTCCGGATTTAGAACTTAAGGAGTTGCCGCCCCATCTTGAGTATGTATTCCTTGAAGAAGAGAAGAAGTCGCCAGTCATTATCGCGAAGGATTTGAAGGAAGAAGAAAAATCTCGCCTCATCGCCGTGCTTAAAGATCACAAGAAGGCTATTGCGTGGAAGATTTCTGATATTCGTGGAATTGATCCTCACTTCTTCACACACAAAATTCTCATGGAGGACGACTTTAAGCCCACAATTCAAAACCAACGAAGGGTGAATCCAAAAATCCATGAAGTCATCAAAACAGAGGTTATCAAACTTCTTGATGCGGGTATGATTTACCCTATTTCGGATTCACCATGGGTTAGTCCAATCCATTGTGTGCCCAAGAAGGGCGGAATAACCGTTGTTCTAATGAACACAACGAGTTGATTTCCACTCGTCTCGTTACTGGGTGGAGAGTTTTTATAGACTACCGCAAACTCAATGATGCCACGAGAAAGGATCATTTCCCTCTACCTTTTATGGACCAAATGCTTGAACGTTTAGCGGGTAATGAATATTACTGCTTTCTTGATGGTTTCTCGGGTTATTTTCAAATACCCATCGATCCCCAAGATCAAGAGAAGACAAGATTCACTTGTCCCTATGGCACATTTGCTTACAAAAGAATGCCTTTTGGCTTATGTAATGCCCCCGAGACTTTCCAAAGGTGCATGTTAGCTATCTTCCATGACATGGTCGAACAAACCATGGAAGTCTTCATGGATGATTTCTCGGTCTTCGGGGATTCCTTCTCTTCTTGCCTTGCCAATTTGGAACGTATGCTTAAGCGGTGCGAAGACACTCGCCTAGTTCTGAATTGGGAAAAATGCCATTTTATGGTAAAAGAAGGCATCGTTCTTGGGCACAAGATCTCGAAAGCCGGTCTTGAAGTAGACCGTGCTAAAGTCGATGTTATCGCCAAGTTGCCTCCACCTTCAACCGTGAAGGGTGTGAGAAGTTTTCTGGGTCATGCGGGCTTCTACCGACGATTCATCAAAGATTTTTCTCAAATCGCTCGCCCGATGACCCACCTCTTGGAAAAAGATACTCCTTTTATCTTTTCCAAAGAGTGCCTTGAAGCCTTCAACTCGCTGAAGGATAAGCTAACTAAGGCACCCGTCTTGGTTACCCCTAATTGGGAGCTTCCCTTTGAGTTGATGTGCGATGCTAGTGATTTTGCTATTGGAGCGGTTCTGGGACAAAGAGTGAACAAACACTTCCAACCAATCCATTACGCTAGCAAGACAATGACAGGGGCACAATTGCATTATACGACAACAGAAAAAGAGCTTTTAGCTGTTGTCTATGCTTTTGAAAAATTCCGCCCCTATCTTGTCCTTTCCACCACAATTGTGTATACCGATCATTCCGCGTTGAAGTACTTGTTAACAAAGCAAGATTCCAAACCAAGACTTCTTCGCTAGGTTTTGCTGCTCCAGGAATTTAAAATCGAAATTCGCGATAAAAAAGGAGCTGAAAACCTAGCCGCGTATCATCTCAGTAGACTTGAGGATCCTTACCAAGGGGATCATCCGAACAAAGAAATCAATGATTCTTTTCCCTTGGAGACCTTAATGTCTATAAATTCGAATTCTGATGAAACCCCGTGGTTTGCGGACTTTGCAAACTACTTGGCGGGTGGAATTCTTAAGGAAGGGTTGACGTCTCAACAAAAGAAAAAGTTCTTCACCGACATTAAGACTTACTTTTGGGACGACCCTTACCTATTCAAACAATGTGCCGACCTGATTATCCGCCGATGTGTTGACGGACCGGCAGCATCAGAAATCCTTGATGCTTGCCACAAAGGACCCACCGGTGGTCACTTTGGTCCCAACTACACCGCCAAAAAAGTGTTTGAATCGGGATTTTATTGGCCCTCCATATATCGTGACGCTCACAATATGGTTAAACGATGTGATGATTGCCAAAAACAAGGCACGATCACACATAAAGACGAGATGCCTCAGAATTTCATTCAAGAGTGTGAAATCTTTGATGTTTAGGGTATCGACTTTATGGGGCCATTCCCTTCTTCTAAAGGAAACAAATACATCCTTGTAGCCGTTGACTACGTTTCAAAGTGGGTTGAAGCCAAAGCTTTACCCACTAATGACGCAAGGGTGGTTTGTAACTTTTTGAAAGCTCTATTCGCTAGATTCGGTGTGCCTCGTGCCATTATTAGTGATCGTGGGACTCATTTTTGCAATGATCAATTCGCAAAAGTCATGGCTAAGTACGGTGTAAATCATCGTCTTTCCACAGCCTACCACCCACAAACTAATGGCCAGGCTGAAATATCCAACCGAGGACTTAAGCGAATTCTGGAAAGAACCGTGGGAGAGCATCGTGCCTCATGGGCTGATAAACTTGATGATGCTTTGTGGGCTTTCCGTACTGCTTACAAGACTCCGATTGGTTGTACGCCTTATCGTCTTGTGTACGGGAAAGCGTGCCACCTCCCCATTGAGTTGGAGCACAAGGCTTACTGGGCCTTGAAATGGGCCAATTTTGATATCAACAAAGCCGGTGACCTACGCAAGATCCAACTCAATGAGCTGAATGAACTACGTAATGAGGCTTATGAAAATTCTTTGATCTATAAGGAAAGAACTAAGCTCATTCACGACTCCAAGATCAAAAACCGAGAGTTCCATGTTGGAGACAAAGTCTTAATTTTTAACTCTCGGTTGAAAATCTTCTCGGGAAAGCTCAAATCTCGTTGGTCCGGCCCATTCACCGTTGCCCAAATTTTTCCATATGGTACTCTCGAGCTCGCTCAACCTAATGGACCTAATTTTAAGGTGAATGGCCAACGAGTGAAGTTGTACTTTGGTGAGGACACCTCTCAAGAGGTGATTCCATCCCTCACCATGTTCCCCATGAACTGAATTTGGGTCGAGTCAGGCTCGTGACTCGGTTATAAAAAACAAGCGCTCCTCGGGAGGCAGCCCGAGTATCTATCTTTTTATGTTTTAACCTCCTAAGTGTAGGGGAGCCTCTATAGGGTGTTTGTCTTTGTGTGGTGATGTGATTACAGGGATTAGTGCACTCTTGGAAACTTTGAAGAACCGTGCTCCCGTGTTATCCGAAATCCGGTTCTATCTCTCAACTATCGTGATTCAATTTTCTTCATTTACACATTTGAAATTGATCACTTTAGTCGTCTCTTCCTTAATTTGAGTTAACCAATGTGCACAATGTCATAAGTGTAGGGGAGACTTTTCCCACATGCTTAAACATTGAGGACAATGTTTATCTTAAGTGTAGGGGGACTTCTATCGAAGTTTTAAGTGGACTTTTCCATGAAAATACCTTCAATTAACCGGAAAATCCTATTTTTCAACATTTTTCAAATTTTTTATTAACTTTGGCCATTTAGTCGTAATTTTTAAATTTTTATCTTTGCTTTCATATGTATATATCCCGCAATAAAGTCAAAAATATTAATAAAGTGGTGTAGCTAGTTTAGAAGTCTTTGACATATTAGGCCCGTTGCGTTTATTTTGACTCAACCCGAATAGACTTATCCAAGTTTATTCTAGCTAGTATCCTTAACCATGTAGACCTTAATTGGTTTATTAGGCTAAGTTTCCACGAGTCTCATTACTTGAGATTTTAAATTGTGGAGGACGAGAAATGATAGAGTCAATTATAAGTCGGTATTCTTGCACAAGCTCACTTGGTGTAATTATTTGCATATTCTCCCATCACTTGCTAATAATTTATCTGCAATAAGTAAGGTCGTACGATTTGAAAAGTTACTTAGCTTCTAGCCCAAGATCGTTTAAAAGTTGCTCGGTAATGATAAGAGTTCATAGCCAAGGCATAACTTATGAAGCGGGGCGCGAAGATTGGCGAGTCCGAAAAGGCCCTAACAAGGCATGAGGATTCCATTTTATTGCTTAAGATCCAAAGTGATGTGAAAAGCATTATTCCCAAAATCAATGTGAAGGATCAAGACTCACGACAAAAAGCAATCAACTCTCATAAAGATCATGGAGAAGTCTATCCGAAAAGACCCTAACAAGGTATGAGGATAAATAGATCCAAGTCCGAAAAGGAGGCGGATCGTTGTATCTCAAAATCCCAAATAGAGATTGAAGAAATAATCATGAAGTCATGGTCAACAAAGTTGGAGTACCCCTCAAAAGTCTCCAAGTGAAGAAACTCTATTACGATGAGAAGACCATTATCTCAAGCACGTCTCTCAAGATATGAAGTATGAAGTACATGCCAAATATCGGCCCGAGAAAGGTCTCAAATCGTGAACCGAGTTATGCCAAGATATGAACTTTTTGATATCCCGAGAAGCAGTTTTAAGAGATTTTGTCCTTTAGCTAACTATTGATCAAATCGTCCTACTTTGCTTTCAGCCTAAATAAAATATCGAAATAAGTCCAAAAATGCATCTTCATGATCATTCTAAGACAAAAATAAAATATAAGAGATACACCTAGGAATAAGGGAGTTTAAGCATATAATTAAGCCATGTGTGTAAGTGTTTGATTTACTAACTTATAATAGCAATGATCTCGTTTTTAAGCTTAGTTTGGGGAACATGAAACTTGAGGGTGATAAATCTTCGCAGCACTAAAGCCCTAACGTAAGTCCTTGATCTCTTTGCAAGTTATCTCCATGTAGCTATTTTCAAGTGAAAATGGTTTTTCACCCTTTTGTTTCCTTTAAAGTGTTAATTTCTTTTAGTACCTTAATTTTTGTTTAGTAGTATTTGAATAAGGCCAAGGTTGATTAATTATGAGAAAAGTGTTAAATTGCTTTATCACTAAGCATTGCATGAGGGCATGGCAATGGATAAGTGTAGGGGATTTGATAGGTGTGAAAACACCCATCCTTTTACCACTTAATTCTAGCTAAAACAAGACCAAAACACGTATTTAATATCATTTGTTTGGAATTATGCGTGGTTTTTGTGTTTATTGTGTTTTCAGAGCTAACCGGATGAATATTAAAGAAAACATGGGATTGCACGGGTTTTACCGAAGAAAAAAAGACTCAAGATAAAGTCTATTGTCCAAGAGATGCAAAAGATTTGAAGTCACTGGGCCTATTCAAAGATTTATCGAAGAAAAGGACCAAAGATGGAAGATTTACATAAGTCGAAGAAACTCAAGTCTATTTAACGAAGAAATTAAAAGACGAGTTGAATTTAATCGACGACAAATCCCGAATCAAAATCAAAAACGTCAACTTTTCTAAAAATACGAGAAGACAAGAAGAACGGGAGAAAGCCCACTCACCAACCAAGGGAAACACATATATATAGTCCACCCCTCACACATTTAGGCAGTTAGTTTTTAGTTTTCTTCTCTCCCCTTTTTTCTCCCTTTTTAGTTCGTATCATCACCAACACCACTAGGGTGTTTGGTGATCTTGATCTTTGTTTTTTTCAATCTTGTAATTTTAATCCTTGTTTCGTTATTGTTAAAACATTAATCATTCAATACAAGTTCTTGTTTAATCTTTCCATTTCATCTTGTTCATCATCATCTTTTTCATTCAAGTTCTTAAATTCTTATTTTATTGATTTGATCTTTAAAAGTTGTTGGGTTTTGTGTTTTTGTTGATGGGATTTGTAGTTTATGGTTAGTAGATGCTTTAGTGATTAGTTTATTTAAGTTTTTGGTGAAAAACTTGGTGATTTTTGGATTAAAATTGGTTTCCTTGTTCTTCGGGTAAAACTACTGTTATAGTGTTTCCCAGACTTCCGGATGAACACAAAACTTCCGGATGAAAACAAAACTTCCGGATGAATATGTTCTTTAAAAGTTCCGAATGAGTTTCCTTTAAAAGTTCCGAATGAGTTTTTGTTTAAAAGTTCCGAATGAATTAAAAAGTTCCGAATGAGTTTTCTTGTTTAAAAGTTCCGAATGAGTATAAAGTTCCGGATGAACCAAACTTCCGAATAAAGTTCCGATTAAAGTTCCGGATGAAAGTTCCGAGCCAACTTCCGAACCAATCTTCCGAACCAAGTTCCGGGTGAAGTTCCGAGTAAAGTTCCGGATCAATCTTCCGGATAAACTTCCGAACAAAGTTCCGAATCAAGGGGTTCCGAGTGAAAAGTTCTGGATGAACAAAGTTCCGAATCAAGGTTATACTTCCGAATCAAGTCTCTTTTGAGCATTTTAAAGGTTTACTGTATTACTGTTTCTTTATTTTAATTTTAATTTTAATTCAAGTTTTTATTAGTTGTCATTAAATTAATTGTCTTTGATATAAGTTTTCATTTTAGTACATTTAAACTTTTTAGTAGATTAGATAATTAAACCCCCTTTTTTAGTAACCAAGAACAATCATTCCACTTAAGGCCGAGATCAATTCGAAAGGACTGAGAGAAAATTGAACCCATACAAAACCCTTGTATCAGTATACACACCAAGTATAGCATTCATATGGTCAACATAAAAGTATTCCTTAGAAAGTCGATCAATTTCGTTAGAAAGTTGGTGTTCTTTTGTCTTTAATTTAATTTGAAGAAAATCAACTTCATCTTCAAGAGATTTAACATATCTTAAATCAGTTGTCATTTCCTCAGTGAGAGCTTTATAAAACATTTCCACATTATTTGAAAGATCATCGATGGTTGGAACAATACATTTTTGAATGACGACTTCTACTTGTGGGATGGGTTTAATATTCCAAACGGTATCTCTAGAAACTTTTTCCTAATCGACGACACCTTTGTACAAATTTAAAACCCCTTGTTTTATAAACTCAAATTGCTGAACACTTTTACTTTTCTCATCCCATTTACGTTTTTCATCCGAAATTTGTTTTTCTAACAAAATTGATTATTTTTTGAAACTCCTTTTTAAAGAAACTTTCTTTTCCGTTTCAGGACTCGATGGTCGAACATTTGTGTACATCTTTTGTTCTTTGGAAAGTTCTTTTTGAGGAACAAACTTAATATAATGATCATAATCAAAAAGGTTTATTAAATCACTTAAGTTCGATCGACTTTCTTCTTGATGACGAATGATTTCGTCGCAGTCAAGGGAAAGCATAAGAGCAAGATTATCAACATAACAACCAATATCATAAAGACCAAGCTTAATAGTTTGAACGTTATTGAGATATTCAGGCTTAACAAAACTCGTTTTCATATTTCTATTGAGCATGTTCATAGTTTGAATAGACTGACCCGTTTTGTAAACAATGTTGTTTACGTTTCAACTCTCTTTTCCAAAGCTTGAATTTTTTCAATATCCTTTTTTTCACGAGTTTTATAAAGCTCAGTTTATTCTTTGTTAACCGACTCTAACTCAGGAATCTGGAGTTTATGTAGCAATAGTTGTTCTTCAAGTTCCGATATCTTTTGTTTTGACATATGAATTTCGTGTGTTACTTCAGAACAATATTGTTCGTTGAGCACCTTACGTTCATATACCAAACCATTAGCTATTGCAACTTGTCAATCAACTTCTTTTAATTAATCACACCCTTTAAGCCTGTCTATCTCCTCGGCTAAGGATGTGTTTGCTTGCTTCAAACGTTTATTAGCCTCTTTGTTTTCCTCAATTTCATGTTTTAAAGAATCAATACTAGATGCAAGCAAATCACGGTCCTCATCTGAGTCAGTATCCTGAACATCATTTCCATCATCATTACACATATGCTGTGAATCCGTAGAGATATTGCTATCCTCCGTGTCCATTACATATGTGTCATTGATGCTTTCGGGTTGCTCAGGATACCGTCGTTCATTGGCAAACACATTATAATTATTATATGATGGTACCTTTTCAATTGGCTCAGTATCAAAGATAGGTCCAGAATTGTCAGCAGTCTCTGGAATCACTTCTTGAATCTTTGCCATGTACACATAATGTGCCTCCAACTCTTGATCATCGGCTTCATCATCAGTGTCATCACGCCAGTCAACTTCATCTGCTATGAGTGGAATTCCTACTTCTTCTTTCTTACAAAGAAACATCTTTTCCTTGTGATATGGTAAATCCTTAAACCGTTTTGGCTTCTTACATTCCCAAGCCATATGCCCAAATCCCTTGCAATTGAAGCATTGAATGCTAGTCTTCTGTACAACCGGAGTGCCTACAGTATCTCTAGCCCAAACTTGATTCAGCATCCTCTGATTATCATACCTAGCATCATGATCATACCTAGGTGCATGATCAACTCCGTTATATCAAGCATTGGATGATGATATGAGGTTGTTGTTGGTAGGTTTGTAGATCTTTTTATAAGTCGTGGTGAGTAAAGACATGAGTTCCTCAATCTTCTTGTCCCTTGAAGTTTGTTCATCATCACTGTCTCCATCTGACTCAGTGTCATACTTTGGAGGTGGAGTGGGAAAAATTGCTTTTGCTTTGTTTATAGTAGTAGCTACAGGTTTGGTGGATGAGCTTGATGACTTTGAGGAATGAGTAGGTGATTGTTGACGGTGAACGGGTTTTGTTGAAGTAGCAGCCACAAAAGCAATAGAGTTAGCATACCGTTTTTCCTTTTCAGATCAAAGTTCATTCACTTCATTCTGATGTTGTTTTAAGATACCATAAAGTTTGTGATAAGAGATAGTCTTGATATCTTCCCTTTGTTTAACCAAAGTCACAAACCTTTGTCATTCGAGTTTGAGTTGAAGTAGAAACTAAACATTGGCATGATGATTGGAGATGGTGCACTGATTTCTGACAAGCTCATTCATCATTTTGTAGAATCTCGAGTAATATGAGTCAATGGATTTACCATCTTCGGATGTGAATTTTCTAAACTCCCACAGTAGATTAGTCTCGAGATCTTGAACATTGATTGACTCACCTTGCTTCAATCGATGAATTGCATTCAACATTTCCATAGCATTAGGACATGCATCAACCGTGGAATAGATATCGTTGTCAATCCCAGTGAGTATGTAGTTAACAACATCAGCTTCAGCTTGGAGGAGTTTCTTTTTCTCAGCCGGACATGTGTCGAAATTCTCCATAGCTTGTGTAGTTGATGAAGTACCATCCTCTGCTTGTGTGGTAATTGGTCTGAATTCAAAAACTGGAGGTGGATTCTCAAGGCAATGATGAAGAGCGGTTCGGTTCTCTTTTCTATCAAGAAATCGCAGGAAACGAGATCTCCACTGAACGTAGAAACCAGCTGTCAGCACAGGTGGATTACCGTTGCCACTTTGTCCCAAACGAATTTGATTAGCAATCGCAATGTTGATGTTGTTGTTAGACATGGTAAATTCGTGTGAATGGATTACAGATCTTAGGAGATTTGTTGTGATGGGGCGTGGTTAAAATTTAGTAGAGTTCCGGGAACCTTCAGTCCGACAATAAATGCCTCAGTCCGACAAAACGGTAAGCCAAAAAAATTTGTATCACCAAATTTTTAAATTGAGTTACAATTAGCCAAAAACTAGTAGGGAAAAATTTTGAATTTACTTGGCATAAAATTTTTAACACTTTTTTTTGGAATTTATGTTTCGGGACTAGTCTAGATAGTGGCTAAGTCTAGAAATTGCTCGAACAAAAATTGGCTAAGATTCCGCAATGTTGCTATGCAATGATTCCACAATGTGACTTGATTCCACAATGTGATATAATTCCGCAATGGGTTACAATTCCGCAATGATAAGAAAGATTCAATTCCGCAAAGATTAGAAAGATTCAATTTCGCAATGATCGGAAAGATTCAATTCCGCAATGATAAAAAAGTTTCAATTCCGCAATGTACTTGGATTCAATTCCGCAATGAGATACAATTCCGCAATGACGCTAGATATTGTGGAATTATGCACGATATTGCGAAATTATGCAAGTTATTGCGAAATTAACCTAAAGAAGTGGATCTCGGATGTACTTGATGATTTTCGAGATTTCAAGCCAAAAATGAAGCCAAACACCCAAAAATTTTGCGTTTTGACCAAACCAAATAATACAAATCACTACCACGACTATGTAGATTATTTGTATGACGATCTAAACCACAAAAACACAAAATTTTTCAAATTCGAGCTTGAGGAAGCTTGAAAAACCCACGAATTTTAATAGAACAATACCACACGAACTTCAATCACCTATCTACTATAGGCTCTTGATACCAAATGTTAATCGCACTTAATCCATAACACAAGATTCTAGAGAGAGAAAGAGAAGAAAGGTAGAGAGAGAAACTAGAGAGAATTGGTGGAAGGTTATACTTTAGAGAGAGAAAGTGAAAGTAACCAACACCCTCTTCCACACTTGGAAGAGGGTATTTATATGCCATGCCATATGGGCTTTGGTGGACTTGTTCATGGGCCGGGCTTGGCTTTGCTTGGGCTTACGCCCCTAACTTATACAATATTAGCTTAAAGTCTAAGCCTGGTTAACCCGACTAACCTATTACAATACAAGACCAGTAATGACTAAGATGACCTATTACATTCTTGTTCGACTATATAAAATATAGGGCTAACATATGAGCATCATTATATATGACAAGTTATAAGGGTTTTATAAACCAAGTTATTGTAGAGCCTTATGATATGTAAGAAAATTCAAATTTGATAGGAGTTATTATATTTAAATTACCTGTCGGGTCAGCATCAATTTCTCCTTCAAACTATTTGAAATCACGTAACTGAGCCAAATAATTTTGATCCATATATCCATGCAATTGTTCTTTATCATTAGACGATGGTTCGAAATCATGAACATGTAATTTTTTTTTCCTTTTTCATCGGAAGCACCTCCTGTAATAATATGAACATCTACGTATTTATGATAAGTTATAATGGTTTAAAAATAAATCTTTGTAAAGACTTGTTGTATCTTACCAACATCAAACTTGACCGGAGATGTGCTTTTGAACTTAGCTCTCGAATCAGCAGGAGTTAACATATCATTGCTTTGATTTTTCAACGAATCAGTCCCTTTAAAACTCCATGAAAAGGTTAGAACATATATGCTGATAATGGAAAAGTAAGAAAGGTATTAAATATACAATAGTATAGGTAAAAGCTAGTAATTATACCATTTACTTGAATTTTTTTTGTCTGTCGCGTTTATTACGTGCTATTTGATCCAAATGTTTTGATGATCCAACATCAGTTGTATTTGATGACATATCAGATGAGCCACATTTTTTTTGGTCGTCCGACCTTTTTCTTTTGTATATCAAGTTTCAATATTCAAGTTTGAACGCGGAGTTATCTTTTCTTTTTGGTTAAATGATCCAACTAAGGTCTTGTTGGAGGATTGCATTGTACCTAATAAAGCATATGCATAAGTTTTAATAAAAAATACATTAAATTTTTTTAAAAGATAGATAAAACATAAGATGAAAATTTTACTTGATGTTATGACAGATAGCGGGGATTGTTGGACATGAACATTTGTCGGTGTCCTAAAAAAACTAGATGGTGTTGTCGATTCGGTAATATCACTTGTTGGCAGTATGGATTCAGAGGTTGTTAGTTGTTGTTTTTTCTTTTTGACAAGAGAATTATCAACACTATCCTTACGTGGGCGGCCATGACCTCTTTTATGTATCTAAATACTTTCGCACTCTATGTTATGAGATACATGTTGTGTTGTTGCTGGGATTGGATTACCATCAAGTGAAATATTTAAACTTTTAACCATGCCTGCAAATGTACAAAGCAGTTAAGAAATTTTGTACCATGCAAACTGTAAAACCCACATTAAAATACCATGAACAGTACACACATGAACTTAGGATAAAATTTAAACTTTCCATTTATAATATAATTCACGTGTCACGGTATTTAATAACATGTAGTTACGTATATATTATAAATGTGTTAAGTACACGACATATAAAAATCACGACATTTAAAACATAAACGATCACGTAAATAATTGAACACAGAAAAGCTACGGGTTTCCCCGTGGACACCCTTTAGGCCGCGGCTACACAAGAAAGAAAAGAAGAATGGGATTTGGCCCATGACCCAACTAATAACATGTTAAGTAAAAACTCCAGGAAAACTTAAAACATAATTTAGGTTTACAGAAAAGTGTTCTTCTTGCTTCCTTAGTGCTTCTTGCCGCCAGCCACCATAAACCACAAGGACAAACCGGACAATTTTCTTGTTGATCATTCGTGTGTACGTGATCGTGTTCATAACCTTTTCCTTCCACGTGTTCGGCAAATTAAACACTTCCTTTTACTTTTAATTGTTTATTGAGTTCATGTTTTATTTAACTAATCTTAAAAACAAGTGATTAAAAACATGTAGATTAACTAAATCTTGGAATTAAGGGGTGTTTGGTTCGGCTTTGGGTTTGCCTAGACACAACCGAGACCCCCAAGGGTCTCGGCTTGTTTGATCCGACGCCACCGAGACCCACAAGGGGCTCGGTTTGGGTTGTTGTTCGGACGCAGCGAAGGGAAGACCCCCGACCACAGGTCGGGGTGTGGTTCTGGTGTGGACCAAGAGCCAGCCGAGACCCATAGGGTCTCGGTGGGGTTCTTTTTGGCTAACAGTGGGAACTGAACAAACCTAAGCAGGGGGAACCGGTCACAACCGGTGGGAACCGGTGTGAACCGGGCTCGGTGGGAAACCGTGGCTCGGCAGTGGGTACCGAGAGCCACCAGTGGAAACCGGCTAGCCGGTCTAGCCACTGGTAGGGCTTTTGGTTTCGGCTTATATGTAGGACCGGATTTCGGGCTCAAGTAATTTTTAAAACACGGGTTCGGGTCTCGGGTTAATTATTAAAATCAGAAAACATGTTAATTAAATTATTTAATAGACTTTTTAATTTAATTAATTTCAAGACTTAGGTTAGATATTAAAATTAATACTACATGTATAAGCTAAAGTATTTAACTTAGCTTAATTTAATTAAAACATGTATTTTTAATTAAATTCTATATAACGTATAGTTTAATTAATTAACCAGTTATTTAATTAATAAGCTATAACCATGACTTGTATTATATTATTTAAACTTTAATTATTATTTATAATCCAACTTATTTCTAACTATAGAAACTTACTATTTTTGGAAACTGTTTATTTTTAAAAACTTACTATTTATGGAAACCTGCTATTTTTAGAAAGTTACTTAGTATTACAATACAAGTATTATAATACACTAATACATGAATAATACATAGTAGAACAATAGAGTAACTACAATTAACACAGTAAACAGTAAAACATGACATAATACGTGTAACAAGCGAGTAACACACGGAACAAGTAAAACAAACGTAAATTAGACAACTCATACACGTCCATATTTCTTATGTAGTATTATCCGTCGAGGCGGAGTAGTCTTCATCGTTTCATTAGCTTCTACTGGACATAAGGTATGGATTTTCCGTCCTTCAGTAAGGACAATCTCTTCCTTCATTAGGATTTCCCGTATGCAGCTAATTGTTTTCCCTAGTAGTTACAGATTAAATGCTTATGTTTTATTAGTTACCTTAGCCATATACATGCATGACCAGTTTCACCTAGTTATGGAGGTACCATAACCATAACACTAGAGGCACTAGTGTTATGACTTCACCACGGCAGAGTGATAGCTCGTGGCGTCCCTTTTAGTTATTTGGCCATTATATTTTTTATGTTATCATGTGGGGCGTATGGGTGCATCCTAGTTACATGTTTTAGTCAGGATTTCATGGTGAATATGGTGTGTGCCTTGCATCCTTCACAAGGAGCCGATCCCTCCTACCCATTTACCAATTAATTAGAGGCATCCCCTCTAATTGCATGACGAGGTCACCCCTCTAAGTATTCATGCACGTTGTTGACCTCATGACCTATATTGGCTTTTGGTACATTAATTAATATAGATTTTCATAAGTAATATAAGCTATGTTTTCAGAACTAAAAACAGTTAACATGACAGACAAATAGGTTTTCCAAGACTTATTAATTTCCGCTGCTATTCATGCTTTATGATCTTATATGCTTTCATATTCTATGTTTTCTATGCTTTATTGCATATCCGTGCACTGAGCGACAGCGTTATGCTCAGCTATCTACTTTTCCATGTTCCCAAACGGCAGGTACCCAAGGTCGCAAGTAGGAACTCCAGAGTATGTGCATTCGGATTGGAAGCTATCCGGCCTCTTTTACCTTATGCATTTATTCCTACTTTATCATACTTCACTTCTTTTGGGCCATTATTTAGTCCTTTCATTTATAGTACTTTTATTGCTTGTGTGTGAGTTACTAGACTACCGATGTTTGATTCCAGTATTTCTATTTATGGTTATGAATGTTTAGACATTTACCTTGCATGCTTTGATGACACGCCATAATTTACTGTAGCATTCCATCTTCAAAATGGGGTGTTACAATTATGGTATCAGAGCCAAGGTTTCGACCTGTAGCTCTGTAAAACATGACCTGTGACTTACGGGTAGTCACCAGTGTCTTCCTAGAACTGACAGTTGGTTTTCATGCATTCATTCATTTTCATTTTTATTTCATGCATTCATATCATTGTAGCAGGTTTATGACTAAGTAATGGTTGGTACACGATTGGCCCTATTTAGTCGCATGTGCTTTCATCGAAACTTTTAACTTTGGGACCGACGCATAGGCGTCCCCTCGCCATGTCTTTTGTTTTGAGTGAACTGACCATAGGCGTTCACTCTCGCTCATATAAAAGTTTTTATAAACTGCATCATGCATTTTTTTAGAACTATTTCATGCATTATAAACTGCTTCATTGATTTATACATTGTTCATGCATTTATGTCATCTCATTTCAGATTTATGATTTATGTTGCATTTGTTTTTAAATTGTCAGATGGTGAACTCACGCAATACTCCAAATTTGACTGCAGCTGTCAATGCAGCTCTACAAGCCCTCCTTCCCCAACTTCGCAATGAAATCAAAGACGAAGTTCATGCGGAATTCCAGGATCATGGCAATCAGAACAACAACAATCCTCCACCTGTGACTCTTATGACTTGGTTGGATCGATTCAACAAACAGCGACCCCGTTCGTTTGAGCAGACTGACAACCCCAACGAGGCTGAAGCTTAGATTTCTCACATCGAGAAGATTTTTGATGCGATGGGTTGTGATGGTGTTTTCAAGGCAAGACTGGTTTGCTAAAAGTTTGAAGGTGATGTGTTGTAGTGGTGGAATTCAGTCAAGCAGTCCAACGGTGGTAATAATTGGGTTGCGCAGCTGCCATAGGACCAGTTTAAGGAGCTCTTCCTTAATCAGTACTTCCCACATGCTGAGAAAGAGAAGCTCAAGAGGGACTACCACAACATTCGGGAGGTTGCTGGTGAAAACAGCAACGAGTTCATGCAAAGGTTTCTCCGCTTAGCAGGATTTCTGGGTCCAACTGCAGGGACTGCTGCGGAGCAAGCCGAGAAGTTTTGCTGGCTACTTCGCACTTCGGTCGCCAACAACTTGGTATGTGCTACTTTCACTACAGTGGCACTTCTGGCCGATGCAGCCCATAAGCTCGAGATGCTTCAGGAACGAGAGGAATTTGGTGATGACAGAGCAGTGAAGAGGTATCTTTAATCACCAATTGTAAACAATTTATCTCCATCAGTATTTTTCATTTCATATAATCCTCTATTCAACGTTATATTCTAGGTAGAAGACTGACGACCGTAAGCTTGCGACCGCTCATCAGCAAGCATCTAAGGGAAACGCTCAGACCAACGACCGTTCTGGTTCTAAGAGGCGTGGCTGTAATGATAATTATCGTAACAACGCTAGCAACTCGAACAATAGCAGGTCCCTACATTAACCTTCTTTCATGTTAAACTATTTGATGTTATGGTATTCTCACACTCCAACAATTGTTAATTCAGGAATAATGGTAAGGACAGGGATCAGGACCGTAGAGGTTCACAGCCTAACTGTTCTACCTCATCTGGTAAATTTTGCACCTTTTATGTAATCATGTTTATGTCCCACGATCATGTCTCATGCATGTAATCCTTAAACAGGCTCTCAACTAACTAGGATGCCTGCTGGAGGATTCACGCATCCTGTCTGTCCTACTTGTTCTCGTAGACATTCTTGTATTTGTCACCGAGGTACTGGTGGTTGTTTCAAGTGTGGCCAACAAGGCCATCAGTAAAAGGACTGTCGCCAGGGTAAGATAGAAGGCACCTCTGGACAAACCGACACCAAGCCACCTCCTACTTCTGGGCGCGTGTTCACTGCTACTAGAGACCTGGTGAATAAAGACTTCAGGCACCATCACCGGAAATCTCTTTATGAATGATTTGGCAGCATGTGTTTTGTTTGATACTGGAGCAACGCATTCAGTCGTATCCACTACTTCTGTTGTATGTGTTAGGATTTCCCCGATGCCATTAGATAATGCCTTATGCATTTACACGCCACTTAGGAACTCTGTATGAATCACTCAGGTGTACAGAGATCTTCCCCTAGAATTTGATGACAAGATCTGCAGAGTTGATGCACTTCCTTTGGACATGTACGGTTTTGACTTGATTCTGGGCATGGACTGGTTATCCAAACACCAGGCTACGATTGACTACCGCACTTATACAGGTTATCTTCGGTGATGTTAAATCTCCAGAGTACATACACCATGGTTTTCCGCCAGGGAGGTCAGTACAAATTATTTCATCCATGGAGGCGCGTGCATTGCTATCACATAGATGTCAGGGATTCATAGCCAATATTCATGACATTTCTGCCGAGTCTCCATCGATCCAAGATCAGCCTATTATGTCAGAATTTCCTGATGTATTTCCAGATGAACTTTCGGGCATACCACTTGTTCGTGAACTCGAGTTTGGAATCGAGCTCATACCAGGTGCAGAGCCAATTTCCAAAGCTCCTTACCGTATGGCTCCTATAGAGCTTAAGGAACAAAAAGATCAGCTGCAGAAACTTCTGAAACGAGGTTTCATCCGTCCCAGTGCATCGTCATGGGGTGCATCGATACTGCTCGTGAAGAAGAAAGACGGCATCATGCGTTTGTGTATCGACTATCGTGAGATGAACAAGATCACGGTCAGGATCGTTATCCTTTCCCGCGTATTGATGACTTGTTCGATCAACTTCAGGGCGCCAAGTATTTCTCCAAGATCGATCTGAGGTCCAGCTACCATCAGTTACGGATTAAAGAGCAGGACATCTCTAAGACTGTTTTCCGTACACGTTATGGGCACTACAAGTTCGTAGTCATGCCATTTGGACTCACTAATGCTCCAGTTATCTTCATGGATTTGATGAACCATGTCTTTCATGAGTTTCAGGACAAGTTCGTTATCGTGTTCATTGATGACATCCTGATTTTCTCCAAATCCAAGGAGGAACATGAGGAACACTGATGAGACAGCTTTTATACATAGTCTCATCGTCCAAAACGGGCTTAAAATGGTTAAAATATCATAAAATGTGCCAAATATATTCTTGTGTTTGTTCAATGGGTATATTAGGTACAGATATTGAGAAAATGGCAAAAGATCACAAGAAACAAGCAAAAACGAACACGGGAAACGAAGCCACACAATGAACCGGGCCCTAGAGTTGATTTTCTAAGAGAAGTCCTTGAAGAATTGAAGATTTTACAAGAAGGGTCCTTTATTATTGAATAATTGACACTTTAAACCCTTGTATATTCATAATTATAAGTTTGGTCCCTAAAGTTTGTCAAAATTACAAAAAGGACCCTCAACTTTGAAGAATTGGCAAGAATGGC
The DNA here is from genome assembly GCA_025667525.1 of Glebionis coronaria. Taxonomy (NCBI): domain Eukaryota; kingdom Viridiplantae; phylum Streptophyta; class Magnoliopsida; order Asterales; family Asteraceae; genus Glebionis; species Glebionis coronaria. The sequence continues at coordinate 284,434,351 of CM046874.1, forward strand.
CCCTCAAATTTGAATACTTGTCACTTTTAGTCCTCCATGAAGACAAAGAAACAAGTGAAGACCTTGAAGATTGAAGAAATGCCAAAATCAACCCTTTAAATATCAAGAAATTACAAAACAAGTCCTTGTTCAAACCTTTGGAAAGTTTTTGGGGCCAAAGTCTAAAAAACAAAACTTTATTTGTGAAGGAAATCTGATTTGTGCTATTTAAAACACAAATGAAATAAGGAAGGAAGCATAGGGGTTAAACATGGCAGACATAAAACTTACCTAGATCAACCCAGTGGTGACACGTGCCCCACTATCTCCCATTAACCAATCACAAGCCACCATTTAGCCACATCACCATCCCACTCACCCGTTTTATTTAATTAATTATAATTAGTTAATTAAATGGTGGTTAATACATTTTCAAAAGTAAAACAAGATCAAAAACTCACTATCCATATGAAGAACAAATTTGGGTTTTTCTAAACTATGTGGAATTAACCCTTAATCTCCTACTGAATTAAGATTAAGGGACTACTAATCACAACCCAACTCCTAAATCCCTTGCCACCTCATCCACCAAGTCACATAAACCACCCTGCTACTCACCTTTGGGGAAGAGGAGAAAAACTTGGCAGAAAATCAACGAACCAAAAACCTGCTTCAATCCTAAGCTCATTAGGACCCATTGGATCAATTGCCATATACTTTACAGCTCCACAAACAGCCAAATGTTCACACATGTTCAAGAACTTTCAAACTTTCAAGGGCAAAATTGGAAGACCATATACTAGGGTTTCATGTTTTATTTTCAGCTTTCTAGAACCATTGTAGCCTATATAAGGCATTAGGACTCATACATTAGTTTTTGTTCTTGGTTTTCTTTGGTCACAACTTTGTAAAGCCTTGGTTCAAGTGAATGAAAAAATGTGAAAGTTTGTTGACGAATTCCAAGTTCCCATTTACTTTTCTATTATTGATATTGATCTAAGTTTGTGATTTCTAAGTTTCAAAGTTTGGTTTTAAGAATTGTGCAAGTGTTTCAAAAGTTTTCCAAAATCTGATTTTTTCTAAGTTCTTAGTTCAAACACTTGAACTTTTTGGACCTTGGATTGATCATAGCACCCTGATAATACACTTATCAAGGTGTAGTGAGATCTAGGATTGGGAAGGATCAAGGAGTGGGGAACAAGCTTGAAAAGATTTAGTCTATTTTCCATTTTCTTTATTAATCTGTTTGTTTCTAACCCTGTTGATCTTAGCAGCTTATTGGAAGCTTGTACCTTGTTTAGCTAGGCACATAAGCTCTAAAATTCGTGAGTGTGGATGTGCATTCATGAGGTTTGCCTTCTTCACTTGAAAAATCTGTTAAAATACTTGTTCTAAGTGTTTTTTTGTATCTACTAGTGTTTGATGCTATTTGATGCATGCAAATGTGTTCTAAGTTCATGATAATGATGTTTTATGATACTTGTTTAAGCTTTGTTTAACCAAAAACGTTTTTGACTTTGTAAAATTAGATTTTCAAAAGTTAAAGGGGTGTTTAGGTTTACTGCATGCTTTGGGTGTTGGTTAACTTTTTTTTGGTAATGGGTTTCCCCGGTAAATAGATTAACCAAAAAAACAGTGAAGTACAGATGGAATGTGGCTAAGGTGCCACATTAACCTCAAGTTAAACAACTTGATAAACACCTAGATCTAGTGCTTATGACAAGCCATAAACACTTACAAAACACCTAGTACACAATGAAATAAACCAAACTAGGTAACAACTGCCGTGAAGGAATTTCTACCTGCATTTGTTTTAAAGAATAAATTGGTTGTTTCATCATAAACCATTTCAACCTCGTCATCTTCATCTTCGTGATCCAACACAGAGTAAGGATTTGATGTAGATAGCCCAACACCTGATTATGACGTATCAATATACTTCAACTTGGGCAAAGAAACAGTCTTCGCATTAGTCACTCCCTTCGTCGGGTTACTAATTGTAGCTTTAGGAACAAATTTGACATTCGGCTGAACCGATGGACCAGTAAGCTTACCACCCTTGATAGATTTTGTCATCTTTCTCTTTGTTTTGGTGACCGTTTGGAAACCATCATTAGAAAAAGATGGATCAGTAATAGCATGAAGAACTATAGGAGAAACAACCACCTTATTAGAGCATTGATCAAGAGAGTGACCAAAAGTCTTACACTCAGCACATATAGGAGGTCTTCATTCATATTCAATACGGATAGTTTCCTTTGTAAAACCTTCCCCAGAAAGAGAAGGGACACCAATGGTAACAACATCCACAAAATCAGCCTCAGCATTAACCTCAATTAAGCATCTAGCAAAACTACTCAACCCCCATGACTCCTTACACATAGAACTAGTGTAGGAATCTAGCATCACAGGTTTTCCAGTGAAAGAAGCAATCAAACTAATTCCATCTTCTTCCAAGACTTGAATAGGCACATCATGTAATTTTACCCAAATAGGAATACGAGTCAACTCTTACTTAATCAACCTAGTATCCATCGACCATATTTTGAGAATGATCGGAGATTTACGAATCAACCACGGGCCCTCTTCTAAAACTGCTTCCAAACCAGCAAGTGACTTGAATTTGAACAAGAAAAAACCCTTAGAGTTCATCATGATCCGTGTCAATCCATGTTTCACCCAGTTGTTTCTAACATAATAATCCACAACCGGGAAAGCCATTCTCTTTCCAATAAAGTAACCATAAAGAGTATGTTCAAGACGATGACTGACCTTCTGAACCACTTTACGAGGAATAGAGACGTTAACACCTTCAAAAACATCTTCTGACACCAATTGGCGAAAAATACCATTATCAGTGGACTGCTCCTTTTCATTTGCACTAGTACTACAAATAGAAGCAATCGAATCCATTTTTTTAGAAAAATCAGCGGTAATATCCTTAATCGCCTGTACACAATCATTGCTTGCACCATTCGAACCACCCGCCTTGATCATCAACTCAGCTTCATACATACACAAAAAAATATAGATCTCCTTCAATCGTTCACTTGAAACCAACGAACAGACAGCAAATTTCATCAACTTTAAGTTGTGCTTGAGCTCACGAACTTCAGCCACCGTGTGCAGTGTGATTGTGGTAAAATACGTCTCTTGTTTAGGAAAACAAAAGAGCGTAAATGAGCGGTAAGTATTAAGTGATGATTTAGGAAAATCAAACACTAATAACCCTTATGATGTGAAAGTTCGTTTCCCAAGGAGGTATATGTGTGTGAATAATTCGTAAATGATTTGAGATTAATATTTGAAAGAAGGGGATGAGAAAAGAGAATAACGAAGACGTGAAATTAATTACTACGATGACTAAACGTAAAACCGTAAAAAGTACAAAAATAAAAATTAATTCTAAAAATTCCCAAAAATTACCAAAAATCAAAATAAATAAACTAAGAGTTTACCAATGATCAAAACTTTTTCAAACCTTTTAATTAATTAAATATTTATTTTTAAATGCTAATTAAAGCCCTAAAAATCAAATTAATTATCAAAAAGCCCAAATAAAGATTTTTCAATTGGTAAACCTCTAAAATGACCTAAAAAGATTAAAAACTATTTTTATAAATTTTTAAACTAAGAAAAACTATTTAAAATGATTTAAAAACTATTAAAACTTAAAATAATTATAAAAATTAATCTAATGATGATAAAATTAATCCAAGAGTTGCAAAAATCCTATTTTAATGTATTAAAGCTAAGAAAAATAAAAAGTGAAAAAATGTGAAATCTGAAAAATAATAATAAAATAATATTAAAATAATATTAAAAATCCAAAAATTCTAAAAAATTCTAAAAACTTGCAAACTAGTTTATTTTAACCTAAATAATCAGAAAATGAAAGTGAAATTACCAAAATACCCCTAATGGGCCCCCAAATGGGCTAAAAGCAAAATCAGTCAACCTTAATGGGCTTTTGGGCCCAAAAAGTCAAACTAGGCGCAAATGACCTGAAAAAGCCCTATCTGACTCAAAACTTAGTTCTAAGCACAAAAGTCTGAAGGCCCAAAAGCTGATTTTGAGCTTATCACAGCTTAAATAGCAAACAGCTTATTCTTATTGGGCCAATAAGCCCATTAAGCAATAAGCCAATGCCATAAGCTCTGCTTAAACACACAACCTTCTTTTGAGATGCCTAAGAGATCTGTAAAAAGAAATTTTGAAAAAGCTCACTCAATAAGCCAGAAATAAGCAAAGAAAAATTTCACAAAAGGACAAAATAGTCGACTTGGAGTTCTAGATCACCTCAGGACTTGATTCAACTTGCAAAAGACTCTAAACAACTTAATTAAGCCAAAACAATCAAGAAAAGTTCAATAAGCAAAGCCAAATAAGCTGGATAAGCCAATAAGCACTTATAAAAAAGTCAAATGAGTTGGTCTTCTAGTCAAAGCTTAAAGTCAACCCTCCAAATGCTCCAGTATGAACAAATGGGTCAAATAGAGAGCATCTATTACAAAATTAAAGTTGTTGCACGTTTAAATAAGCTGGAATAGCTTATTCATAAACTGAACACTAAATTACACTAGCAGGGGGAACTTTCAGTAGGAACTGGTTGCCACTGCTTTGACTTTTTGACTTGTGATTTGTGAGAGATTTACTATGATTTGTTGGAAAACAAGGGCAACCTTACAACCAGTGAGTTGTAAGGAGTCACAATCAAGCAGAAAATCACACTTCCAATATGCCAATAAGCACAAAATAAGCCAACAATGCCCAGATATGACACAGACTTAGCAAATAAGCAGTTATGAACTCTTAAGCAGTTTTAGCATGAATAAGCAAACCAGAATGAACCAAATGCATACACAAGCTATAATAACTGTTAATAAGCACAAACAAACTTATTTCAATCACTGAATCAAAGATTACAAGCAGATCAAAGCATATGCAGGTTACTGATTATGAACTTCAAGAACATAAATGCTTTTTCTGATATAAATGACCACAAATCCAAATTCAGCACTCAAATCCTACTTCCCTGGTTGTATTAACTCAGATTTAACACTTGTTAACCCTAGTCTATGATTAGATCTAGGTGTCCTCTAAATTTCAGCCAATATTACCAAGTATTTAAGATTTTATAGCCTATTATTGGATCTAGGTGTTAATAGCCACAAAACTTGCAGATAACCAACACTTAAGAACAGATAAGCATGTAAAAACTCAATAGAACCAAGTACCACAACAAAGGAGGCCTTAAATCCCTTTGAATCAGTTAACCCAGACACCCCTTTGGAATCTGATTTTACAATCTTCCAAAGGATTGTTATGATTTAACCTATCAAACAAGATCTAATCCACCCTAACAACTCTTATACAACCTCGGAAACTCAAATCAAGCATTAAAACACAGATTCACAATAGAACATGCATAATCACCAAAAATTCAATGAAAATCAAAAAGATGAAAAGGGAAGGGGATGCAAACCACCAAGACTTACATCCAAGCCTTGGATTGTTTGAGCTGAGGTGCTAGCAAAACAAGCACCAGCTTCCTTGTACCTGCTAAGATCAACAAACCACAATGATCAACACAAACTATGGAACTTCTGATTTTTTGAAACACAAGCTTTATTACTTAAAACCTTGCCTCAAAAACCACAAAACATGAATATGGAACTCAGATTTCAGCTATTCAATCACCAAACTTTTATAAATAACAAGAGAGAAAATCACAATTTTCAGAAAACTCAATTTTATTTCAATAAAAAGGAATTACAAAGTAATAGCTAAAATCTGGAACAAGGGACTCTCACAAGTTGAGGTCTCCTTATATAGGACTAGTAGACGATTCTAGAATGCTGAAATACATGAAAACCCTAGCTATGAATTTCCAGGAATGCCCTTGAGTGCTTGTTGTTGTTGAGCTGTCCATTTTAATCAAAACCGTTCATTTTAGCTTTGGGGTTAAGCTAAGAGTCTAAGTTGTTGATTTGGCCATGTCAGATTCCTTGGAGAGTAAGTTGTGATGTGATAGGTGGACGAGGTTGAGTGTGGGGTCACTTGGGTAGTGGGATTGAGGGTTTTGTGTGTGGGATGGGTTTCTGCATGTGTGAATCAAGCGTGGGTATGGGTAATTTCAATTTACCCTTTGTTTAAGTGGATGGTAAATCTGGGTGGATGAACATGAACAGTGGTAACTTTTGATCCGAAAAAGGTGGGTTAATATGTTTGGCGCGTGTTTGTGCTAGTTTAAACTTAGGGAAATGACACAATAAGTCCTTGTGTTTTGGGAAAAGTGGTAAAACACGTTTTCAGTCAACCAAACTTTATTTCCTTTGTTAAATAAGTTCTAAACTTCACACATTGGCCACAAAACTTTGGCAAAAGTATTTCAAGGGTAGTTTTTGCCATGTTTGAATATTTGAGGGACTGATCTTGGACATTCTTGATCTTCAAAGGTCTTCATTGTATCTTTGACTTCATGAGGGACCATTATTGACAATATAGAATAGTTGAGGGACTAAACTTGCCAATTCTTCAAAGTTGAAGGACCATTTTGTAATTTTGACAAACTTAAGGGACCAAACTTGTAATTATGAATATAAAAGGGTTTTAAGTGTCATTTCTTCATATTTTTAGGATCAATCTTGTATATCTTCAAGTCTTTAAGGGTCTTTCTTGGATAATTCATGAACTAGGGCCTAGTTCTTTGTACGGCTTCGTTTCTCGTGTCCGTTTTTCCTTGTTTCTTGTGATCTTTTATCTTTTTTACGATATCCATACCTAAAACACACAAGTAAACAAATACAAGCATATATATGGTATTTTATGACATTTTAATGCATTTAAAGCCCGAAAAGAACGATGAGATCATGTATAAAATCCATCTCATTACTCCCTCATACTAAGCCATTGTCGTGCCCTCACGCAATGCTAGAATAAAGTATCTAAGCATCACCAAAATTCAATTTTATTAACCGTTATTGAAAAGTAAAGGACTTGCAACAAAACTACGAGGATGTGTAAAGACATAATGTATGATTTTCATCATGAATGTGACTTTTAGGGTCAATGAATAGAAACAAGTAAATGTCCCATAGAGTAAATTTCGTCATCCTTGATTGTCATTCATTCCATGCTAAGTGCAAAAACGAGATCATTGTTGGTACAAGTCACAATGCTAACACTACTCATACGTCCAAACTGTGTAATACTTTTTCTCCCCGCAATCCTAGTTATTATAAAAGGAAATGGGTTACTAGAATTTTTTAACTATTTGTCATGGATCACAAGTGATTCATATTGACTTTTTGAGTATTTATTAGTCCGAAAGTAAAGTAGCACGATTTAATCGATAGTTAGCCGAAGGACAAAATCTTTAAAACGGCTTCTCGTGTATCTCCTTAAGTTCATATCTTGGCATAACTCGTTTCACGATTTGAGACCTTTCTCGGACCGATATTTGTCATGTACTTCATACTTCAAATCTTGGGAAGACGTTCTTGAAATTATGGTATTCTCTTCATATTTTAGAATTTCTTCACTTGACGTTTTTGAGAGATTCTTCATACTTGGACCACGACTTCATCATTTTTCTTCAATCTTTATTTTGGATTTTGATATACAACGATCCGCCTCCTTTTCGGACTTGGATATATTTATCCTCATACCTTGTAAGGGTCTTTTTGGATAGACTTTCTCCATGATCTTTAGGGGAGTAATTGCTTTTCGTCATGTGTCTCGATCCTTCATCTTGATTTAGGAATAATGATACTTCACATCACCTTGGATCTTTAGCAACAAAATAGAGCTCCTCATGCCTTGTTAGGGACTTTTTGGATCTTCACCAATCTTCGCGTCCCGCTTCAATAAGTTATGCCTTGGCTATGAACTCTATTCAAACCCGAGCAACTTTTTAACGATCTTGTGCTAGAAGCTAAGTAACCTTTAAAATCGTACGACCTTACTTATTGCAATTATTTTTATTCCTAATGCATTGATCTTATGGGAGAAAAAGCCACAATTAAAAACATATGAGTTTTTGAAAGAACATTTTCATTTTCTACGTTTAGCATGATCACTTGTCTAACTCTATCATCTCTCGTTCTTCACTATTTAAAGACCTCTAATTAAAGAGACTCGTGAATACTTAGCCATGCAAGTCAAAATTAAGCCAAATTTAGATTAGCTTTCATTAAGACTATATGAAATCAAAGTTTTGGGTTTTCAAGCCACCTATAGGATCTTGCACTTTCTTGGACTTTTTCAAGTTTAGAGAATGCATTTTATAGTTCCCTTGATAAGTGACTTTCTAGGATCAATTATAGGAACTTGCGAAAAGTTCTTGTTCTTAACCCGAATGAGCCAAGACTTTCGCGCTTTAAAGTTCCCTATATAAAAGTCTAGCAAAACTTGAATTGAGCGGGTTAAGGAATGTAAAGGGCTCCAAATGAACATCAAGTCAAAAATTAGCTTTTATTCTACCCATCGAAAAATATACACTCGTGTCTAAAAAACACTTATTAAAACTAAGAAAAATTTTAAAATTTGGCCATTTTTAGCCTTATTAGCAACAAAATAAAACAAAACATTAAAAGTTGGAAAACGTGAGGGCGTAGAAAAGCAAGTATCTATTCACCCCCCATACTAAAAGTAAACATTGTCCTTAATGTTTCGATTCTAAAGGTGGAGCACCCCCATACTAGAGACGAAGAGTCGAATGCTTAGAATCTAGCATGGAAAGGGTGATAAACAATATATCTAAAGCCGTTTATTAATTATGCTAAAAAATAATTGTTAGAACAATAAGGATATGTCATGGATTCGTGAAAAACTTCTTTAAGCAAACGATGGAGGCTCACGTAAACGATCACGAGAGTCTTCAATCGTAGATGATGATGATGATCTATATAACACAATCACAAACAACCACGAGACAACAAGTTGGAAGGGCACAAATCCCCTCTCATTATTTATTAGAAAGCATAAAAGATAAGCATGGGATCTCCCCCACAAGGCACCTCGTTTTTGATTACTGAGTCATGAGCTCGACTCTATCCCCATAAATGTGATCATTTAGGGATAATCATGGTATGGTTAATTTTTGATGGGGCTTACATGATAAACAAGGCCCAAAAAGCAACCGGTATTAAGGACTAAGTCATTTGATGATGCAAAATACCGGGATCGAAGATGGCGTCTTCATTTTCATTGGATAAACAAATCAACGCCACTTCAACACGTGCCATAAACTCAAAGAGTTTGAAGAAAAGAGATGAGAAGTAGAAGGGTGGGACAATTGGTAAGACAAACGTTTGAGCTACTCGAGGTAGACTCGCACCAAGCAAATAGATATAGTTTCCATTTATTGCATCGGTGGAAGACCGAGATTTCCCTTTACATGAAATTCCGGGATCGAATATCTCGTCCTCGGTGGACAAGTATGAGGGAACATAAGGGGCTTTCCCCATACTAAAAGTACACAAAGCATCGTCAAAAGGAGTAGACGAGCTTGTAGCACTCAAAACACGTGGTGATGACGGAGTTAGGTTTGTAGAAAAATCTTTTAAATCACATTCAAAATCTTTTCCTTTTTTACCTTTTAAACTCTCCTTATGAAAACCCTTTTTTATTATGTCGAAAATATTTGGTGTTTCTAAGACGATGTTAGTCACACTAAAAATTCTCACATTTGAAAACCGTTTTGGTTTTGGTGGTGGTAAGTTTTGAAAACGTTTATCGACAAAGAAAACCCCATCGGGGTCAACATATTCGTCATCCGAAATATCTTCCGTAGAAACCGAAAACTTATCAACACTTTTCAAGAATGAATGTCGAGGTGAGGCCAAGGATTTTTGATTCAAGTATTGACGGTTTCTTCTTTGTAGGCTTTACACTCATAACCTCCACCGGCGGAGGAAATGGTAAATTGCTTTTGGAGACATTTCCTAAACTCTTGGTGAAAATTCTTTGCAAACGACATTGGTTGAATCACCATGGTTTAAAGTAGCAATGGAATAGACATGAGAAAGATTGGAGTTTTGTGTTGCATTGATGACAAGTTCTTCCTCATTGAAACGAAGGGTGATTTTTCGAGCATGAACATCAATAAGTGCTCTTGATGTATCCAAAAATGAACGACCCAAAATGAGAGGAACTTTTCGATCGATAGGAATGTCTACAACGATAAAGTCAACGGGATAGTAAAACTTTCCGACTTTAATGAAAACGTCCTCGGCTACTCCATATGCTAAAACCGTAGAATGATCGGCGATCTCGATAGACATGTTCGAAGGAGTAAGAGTCGGAAGCGAAAGCGATTTGAAATCTCAAGAGGCATTAAATTAATACTAGCACCAAGATCGGCCAAGGCGTAGCATTCCTCCATATCTTGAATTGCACACGGGAATAAAAAATTTACCAGGATCACCGACTTTTTCTGGTATGCGGCTAAGAAAAACCGACGAACAACTAGACGATTGTTGTAACTTCTCTTTGTTGTTTAGCATACTTTTGAAGTTTGCGGCGAATCGAGGCATCATGATAAGAGCATCGGAAAAACTTATGTTAAAATGTATGTCACGAAACATTTTCATAAAAAGCTCAAATTGATAATTATTCCGTTCTTGTGCCTTTTCCTTGTTACGTCTCGATGGGTAAGGTAAGGGTGGTGTGGGTTGGACATTAGGCAACGGACTTGGAATATCGGGTTCCATGATTGGTATTGGTTCAACCATAGGTGTGGCATGAGCGGTACTTCGTGGGCTTGTGATATGCTCCTTTTCGACCATCACCTCGGGCTCTTTCTCGATTTCCTTCTCCGTAGAAGTACTTGGACGAGAGATTGGTTCCTTGAAAGTTTTACCACTACGAGTAGTAATAACCTTCATTTCTCCCCTTGGGTTGTTAATGGTATCACTAGGAAGATCACCCGAGGAAGAGGGTTTACACATGATTGCTTCAAACATTTTTGCCATTCGGTCTTCAAATTTTGATTGCCTTAAATCCCGCTTTTAACAATTCTTGCTTAATCTCATGTTGTCCTTGTTCCATCTTTTGTTGATTTTGTTGAAGACGTTGAACATTTCCTTCCATTTTATTTGCATGAGTCTTAAGTTCATTAGCAAGTTCGTTTTTAAGCTCGTTTTTCAACTCGGATCTTAAGCTAATCATCTCACGTTGCATGTTATCAAATTTAGCATCATTTGCTTTAGCATATTCCAAAAATTCTCCTTGAAGATTTTTAGTGTGAGCATTTTGAAAACCTTGTGTAGTGTTTTGAAAATCACGGTTTTGGTTTTGATTTGCAAATTTTCCATTCCCACTTTGATAATTCCCTTTGTTATAATTACGTGAATTGCCTTGATAACCACCATTTTGGTTGTTGTTTCGATAGTTATTAACATTTTGATTTGGTGGAGCTTGATTTGGGCGGGAACCTTGACCGTTTTGGTTGTAAGTTCCTGTTGCTACGTAAGCACTCGAAGTGTTACCACCGGCGGTAATGCACTCGGAAAGATGATGAGCTCCACCACAAGACAAACAACTCTTTTCAACCGCTTTAACCGATGCGGAGTTCAAAGCATCTTGTGCTTTCCAATGAGTCATAAGATTTGAAAACCTATCGAAAAACGATTTTCCTCATTAGCTTCATCATGTAAGGCATTAATGCTACGAGACGATGACGACGATGACGAACCCATATTGGCAACACTCGGTGTGTTACGAGGTTTGTAAACCTTAAATCTATTCTCGATAATCTTTAAAGCTTCATCGGTCGTTTTGCACAAAAAATTACCACCCGCGGCGGCATTCAAATAATCTCGTTCATGATCATTAAGCCCATTATAGAAAGTATCTATTTGATGCAATTCCGAAAAGTCATGGTGTGGACATTCATGTAACATTTTCTTAAATCGTTCCCATGCCATTGAAAAACTTTCATTATTTCGTTGTGTAAACCTTGAAATCTCATTTTTCAAATGTGTTGTTTTAGATGGTGGAAAAAATTGGTTCACAAATTTAGAAACGAGATCATTCCATGTCAAAATTGAATTTGGCGGTTCTTTCTCGAGCCAAATTTTAGCGGGTCCATCTAACGAGTATGGAAACAACATCATATTTATGGCGTCATGTGGAACATCCTTAAACTTGCTAGTTGCGGTGAGACGATTAAAATTCCTTATATGGTAATGCGGGTTGTCTTTCTCATGACCTCTAAACTTATTTACTTGCAACATCGACATTAAAATCGTCTTAATCTCGAAATTCTCCGCAAGGATAGCGGGAATCACAATGGCTTCTCTAAAACCCTCGGTGGGTGCTTGAAGCAACTCCATCATAGTACGATTAGCCATGACGACTTCTTGTTCTACAATAGGTTCAACAATTGGAGTTTGTTCTTCGATCAACGTCTTTTGATTTCCTTGACTTTGACGACGTTTACGAGCTCGTTTTGCTTGACTATGAGTTTGCATAAACTTCACGTAGAATGGGAGGTGAGCAAAGAAGATTCTTTTAGGGTGTTTTGTGAATTTTTAATTTTTTTGAGTTTTTGATTGTTTTAAATTTTTTTGGATTTTGGTGTATCTTCGTAGACAACAATCTACCAAATCTCTCCTCGAATCAAACTCTTGATTAAAGAAGCCTCAAAAGAATGAAAACGATCACGTGGAGTGAACGCCTTCGAATAACTTTAGAACTTTGGTGAAAACCAAATTGTTCAAGAGGGTTTAATCACAAAGAAAACCAAGCAAATATATATGATACGTAATAATACTTTGGGCGGCAAAACCCTCGATTAGCCTTCAATCTCAAAATACTCACAAGCAAGCGGGGAAACAAGGCGGCGCGAAGCACTTAAGAGCCTTTTTCCTTAGGGTATATTTTATAATACCCGCCTTATACCCACCTTATAGTTTGTATTTTTCAAAATCGAGCTTCACGAAAGTATTTATCTATTTTTGCCTTTTTCTTTTGTTTGAGATTCGAATACAATAATTAGGAGATCAAATCCCAATTAGCGTTGTGTTTGCACACTTTTGGAGATATTTTGTATTGATTGTGATACTTAATATAATATAGTAATAATAATTTTACAAGAAAAACCAAAAAACCGATAATACGTATTAGTAGATTTCTACTAATACAAATACTATTTATGGTTAATATTAAAAATAAAAAGATAAATTAATCACGACACACCTCCCCGGCAACGGCGCCAAAATGATTGTGGTAAAATACGTCTCTTGTTTAGGAAAACAAAAGAGCGTAAATGAGCGGTAAGTATTAAGTGATGATTTAGGAAAATCAAACACTAATGACCCTTATGATGTGAAAGTTCGTTTCCCAAGGAGGTATATGTGTGTGAATAATTCGTAATTAATTTGAGATTAATATTTGAAAGAAGGGGATGAGAAAAGCGAATGACGAAGACGTGAAATTAATTACTACGACGACTAAACGTAAAACCGTAAAAAGTACAAAAATAAAAATTAATTCTAAAAATTCCCAAAAATTCCCAAAAATCAAAATAAATAAACTAAGAGTTTACCAATGATCAAAACTTTTTCATACCTTTTAATTAGTTAAATATTAATTTTTAAATGCTAATTAAAGCCCTAAAAATCAAATCAATTATCAAAAAGCCCAAATAAAGATTTTTCAATTGGTAAACCTCTAAAACGACCTAAAAAGATTAAAAACTATTTTTATAAATTTTTAAACTAAGAAAAACTATTTAAAATGATTTAAAAACTATTAAAACTTAAAATAATTATAAAGATTAATCTAATGATGATAAAATTAATTCAAGAGTTGCAAAAATCCTATTTTAATGTGTTAAAGATAAGAAAAATATAAAAAGTGCAAAAATGTGAAATCTGGAAAATAATAATAAAATAATATTAAAATAATATTAAAAATCCAGAAATTAATTAAAATTATAAAAACTTGCAAACTAGTTTATTTCAACCTAAATAATCAGAAAATGAAAGTGAAATTACCAAAATACCCCTAATGGGCCCCTAAATGGGACCCCAAATGGGCTAAAAGCAAAATCAGTCAACCTTAATGGGCTTTTGGGCCCAAAAAGTCAAACTAGGCCCAAATGACCTGAAAAAGCCCTATGTGACTCAAAATTTAATTCTAAGTACAAAAGTCTGAAGGCCCAAAAGCTGATTTTGAGTTTATCACAACTTAAATAACAAACAACTTATTCTTATTGGGCCAATAAGCACATTAAGCAATAAGCCAATGCCATAAGCTCTACTTAAACACACAACCTTCTTTTGAGATGCCTAAGAGATCTGTAAAAAGAAATTTTGAAAAAGCTCACTCAATAAGCCAGAAATAAGCAAAGAAAAATTTCACAAAAGGACAAGATAGTCGACTTGGAGTTCTAGACCACCTCAGGACTTGATTCAACTTGCAAAAGACTCTAAACAACTTAATTAAGCCAAAAAAATCCAGAAAAGTTCAATAAGCAAAGCCAAATAGCCAATAAGAACTTATGAAAAAGTCAAATGAGTTGGTTTTCTAGTCAAAGCTTAAAGTCAACCCTCCAAATGCTCCAGTATGAACAAATGGGTCAAATAAGGAGCACCTATTACAAAATTAAAGTTGTTTCACGTTTAAATAAGCTGGAATAGCTTATTGATAAGTCGAACACCAAATTACACTAGCAGGGGGAACTTTCAGTAGGAACTGGTTCCTATTGCTTTGACTTTTTGACTTGTGATTTGTGAGAGATTTACTATGATTTGTTGGAAAACAAGGGCACCCTTACAACCAGTGAGTTGTAAGGAGTCACAATCAAGCAGAAAATCACACTTCCAATAAGCCAATAAGCACAGAATAAGCCAACAATGCCAAGATATGACACACACTTAGCAAATAAGCAGTTATGAACTCTTAAGCAGTTTTAGCATGAATAAGCAAACCAGAATGAACCAAATGCATACACAAGCTATAATAACTGTTAATAAGCACAAAAAAACTTATTTCAATCACTGAATCAAAGATTACAAGCAGATCAAAGCATATGCAGGTTACTGATTATGAACTTCAAGAACACAAATGCTTTTTCTGATATAAATGACCACAAATCCAAATTAAACACTCAAATCTTACTTCCCTGGTTGTATTAACTCAGATTTAACACTTGTTAACCCTAGTCTATGATTAGATCTAGGTGTCCTCAAAATTTCAGCCAATATTACCAAGTATTTTGGATTTTATAGCCTCTTGTTGGATCTAGGTGTTAATAGCCACAAAACTTGCAGATAACCAACACTTAAGAACAGATAAGCATGTACAAACTCAATAGAACCAAGTACCACAACAAAGGAGGCCTTAAATCCCTTTGAATCAGTTAACCCAAACACCCCTTTGGAATCTGATTTTGCAATCTTCCAAAGGATTGTTGTGATTTAACCTATCAAACAAGATCTAATCCACCCTAACAACTCTTATACAACCTCAGAAACTCAAATCAAGCATTAAAACAGAGATTCTCAATAGAACATGCATAATCACCAAATATTCAATGAGAATCAGAAAAATGAAAAGGGAAAGGGATGCAAACCTCCAAGACTTACATCCAAGCCTTGGAATGTTTGAGCTGAGGTGCTAGAAAAACAAGCACTAGCTTCCTTGTACCTGCTAAGATCAACAAACCACAATGATGAACACAAACTATGAAACTTCTGATTTTTTGAAACACAAGCTTTATTACTTAAAACCTTGCGTCAAAAACCACAAAACATGAATATGGAACTCAGATTTCAGCTATTCAATCACCAAACTTTTATAAATAACAAGAGAGAAAATCACAATTTTCAGAAAACTCAATTTTATTTCAATAAAAAGGAATTACAAAGTAATAGCTAAAATCTAGAACAAGGGACTCTCACAAGTTGAGGTTGTCACAAACGTGAATTTGAATCTATTTAATTTACGTGAATCGCGATGGTTCGGGTTAAACTTATGTGTCTATTGATATTCCCGATTGATTTCGTGTAATTTGGGTACAAGCATAAATTTTTTTTATGAATGACCTTCATGGAAATTTGATATTTTTACTTCGAATAAGTTTTAGCTTACTTATGTTACGCAAAAAATTTATTTAGGAATCATATGACATAAACCGACCCATAATTAATCAACGTAACCTATTTAGGTTTTACATGACGCAAATATTCACAATTGAAAACATTTACGTAATTCCTAAAACCACTTAAAACCCCATTCATTTGATAACCAAAGTACATTTAAACTTTACCTACACTAAATTATCAACTACAAAAAAATATTCCTACAAAATCTAATTACAAAATAAACAAACAAAACTTCCTTGTTACTAAGTACAAAACCGGCCCCCCTTTCTACCTAAACAAAACCCATGTCCCATTTTCTTTAAACCCATAATCAACTCATTTAAGTTTATCTAGTACCTCCACTCCCTCATAAAGACTAAGTACTTATTGTCTCATTTCCCTCTCCTTTGTCCAACGTGTGCTCCCATTTCCCATGGTTTTCTTTGAACTTAACCTTGTACAAACATCCTATATTAATTAGTCAATATAGAAGACCACACTTTCCTTCTTCTCCCTGCCATATACCGAACCCCCAAATGCTTTAACAATTCCCCAACAATTTGGCACTTCCCCATGGTACTTCTTAGAAGGTACATTTAGTTCCAAATGAACCAAACAACATGAAGTCCTAACTAGATTTAGAGATCTCCTAACTCCCTTAATTCCCTATAAATACCAGGTTCTTTGCAAAGTAAAACACACACAAACTCACTTGTATAAAAACAAACTCCTTTATATTGGGACTATTGTAGCCGCCGCCTAGAAAAGAAGAAGAAGGGTTACGTTTAATTATAGTTGTTTGGTTCGGGTTATAGATTTGGTGTTAAGCTTTTGGAGGTTAGGGTTTGAGTAAAGTGACGCATAGTTGGGTTCTCGCGGGTTAGCTTTTCTTCGCCATTTTCAAACTAGAACAAATGTAAGCTCACAACCTACTTACTTTTACATCATGTTGCATAGCATACTTGTTACGTCCATTACGCTAGTATGTGCTTGGTTAAAAAGAAAAAAAAAAGTATTCTCAACTAGTGTAACCCTCTGATAATGAACCATATATTTTAAAGCATGGATAAATGGTAACATGATGAACTATGATTACACTACCCTTAATTAACCGTGGTATACATGGGGAACCCATGCATAAAATCATCTCCTAACACATTGATTTACTAGTTTAAAATTAGGATACAAAATCATGATTTTATGTGGAAAATAAAAGGCCTGATGTAATATACATAGGACTAGAAGTTGATCACTGAACATGGGTTATGACGGGTCATGGGCTTGTCGTGTAATCAACATAATGATGGTCACCTAAACTAGGACTTCTGGTAACATCAAACATGTAGTAACACGTAAGTAATTCATGCTTGAATATATATTAGTAACATAACAAGTTGTTATGTTAAACATAAACTTAAGATATAAAGGCGAAAACAAAACTATATTTTCTTATGCCCCTCCTGTTCGAATGCTACTGTAAAACAAAAATGGTTAATCAGACTACTAGTTTGTGAAGATGTAAAAACTATGTGTGAAATGGTTATTTTGATATTCGAACCCAAACTGCTATTTTCAGACCTATATATAATACAACACGGAGAGTTATGAGTCGAGACTTATAGCTCGTAACATAACCACTAGTTTTGAGTTTGAAATGCAATAAGAATTACTCTAAAATGTTAAGTATTGAGCTCGGGGTGAGCCTATGAAAACAGTTGCGAACAGCTATTTTTCGACCCATTTTTACTATCAAAACGACCTTGGCCCGAGTTGGTTAAACAACGAAATTTGTAGACTGCCATGCCGTCTACATGGGCATACTTTTGGTTAGACCCAAAAGTTGTTATCGAGAACCGTAGACGAGGTCGAAACCGACCCGCTAGACATCATATTGTTTAAAAATACTTTCACGACCCTTATTTCGAACACGATTTTAACCCATCAAACTACCTCGGTTTATAAAGCTTAAAACACCGACTTTTAGACCGCCTGGCTAGCTACCCGACGGTACTATCGGTTTACTCCGTGAGTTACTAACGAGCCCGCTATTTACTCCGGAAAATTGATGATATCACTTTGTTTCAAAATGTTTCTCGTTACCAGTACGTTACTTTTTCAAAATGCATATTCCTAATTAATGTTTCATGTCTCACGACATGAAACATTCTTTAAATTAAGTTAAAATTAAAATATTAAAATTTTTATTTATTTTATTTATTTAATATGTTTTTAATAATAAAAATATAAAATACATTTAAGATATTGACCCATTGCATGACTTAACTAAATAAACTGTTCCGACTACGAAGTGTACAATATTGCTAAATATATCCTGATTAAATGACTACACTTTTATTAAAATGTTAAACTTTCGCAACTATAAAAACTATCATTTATTTAAATAAACTCAAGCACATACTAGGGGACTAAATTCTATGTTTTATTATAGTTTTGCATGAGTAGTAATACGAACCTTTTTTAATTTAGGTTACGGATTGTTTTGAGCTATTATATCTCTCCATCAACGTTGTGCTATTTAACCGTTGCTATTGCTTCGAGGTGAGTTTCATAGCCCCACTTTTAATTGTTTTAACTATTTTGGGGTGAGAACATTGCTTGTTTTTAACGGATGAACATAAGTGCCTTAAACTGATACGTTTGCCTACATGATGTCTAAGTAGCGATATCCCTAGATGCTTTAGCCCACTATCGTGAACCGTTAATTACTTTGTGTAAGCGCGAATGTTATGGATAGATCTATTGGGATTGACCTCCCTATCTAATGTTGGTTGTGTGACCAAATTAGATACACTTACATTTGAGTCGTTACGAATGCTTTGGGATAGGCATTTGCTCGGGCTCTCATTATATCTTGTTGGTTGGTTAACGCTTCGGTGTCATGAGCTTAGACGTAGGTTGTTGAAACGTATACTTTTGATTATAATCTTATATTTGTTATAAGATTATATGCCGGTTGCCTTGAAATTCTTATGGTTCATCAATCTATTTAAACTTAAACCTATGAACTCACCAACCTTTGTGTTGACACTTTAGCAATGTTTTTCTCAGGTATCAAGACGGAGGAGTGACGTGGTTATGCATGGGAGGTTTTTAAATGAAAATGGTCGTGACTAGTGTATGGATATTTAGATCAATGTTAAAGTCTTTTGAAACAATGTTTTATTATGATCTTGTGTAATTCGCTTCCGAACAAGTTTATGCTTTTAATTAAAAGAAAATGGCTTTTAAATAGTCGTTCTTTGTATCTATGTCTTGTGATAGTCATGACCGTCGCACCCCATTGTGTTGTATTACTCTGATAAATTGGGGGTGTGACAGACTGGTATCAGAGCTGTAGTTATAGAGAACAAGGTTATTTTATAAAATGATCTTATAAACGTGAGTCAAAAATTTAATTTTGGGAAAAATAATTCTAGACTATAACTAACTCAAAAATCTCCAAGAACCACTTCACTCCGCGTCTTCGATAAAAGTAAGTTGTAACTTGAATTATTCCATGTGATTTGCTATGTTAGTTTAAACTTGATTGCTACGTGTTATCAACATTAAGTATTTCCTGCCTTGTTTGAATTATCCTTATGTAAGAAGTATTTATAGGAATGTGTACTAAGACCATTTTTCTTATATTTTGAAGTAAAATACCTAGCATCCTTGTTTGGATTGTTGTGCTAATAAAATGGTTTGTGCCATGTTTAATCGAACTAAGATGGTTTGTGCCATGTTTATTTGGAGTAAAGCATACACATACTTATGCTATTACGTTTTTTGTTAAAAACAGTCCATTGGACTACTATGAACTATTTAAACACTTGTGTGTTTCTATATTACCCTATATCGATATACGCCGAATTAAAAATATATGCCAAAATAGTACTTGAACGCACTGATATTTAGCAATGGTTGATGATAAGTCGTGAGTAAAACCAAAAACCAAGACAATTCATTGAAAATGTTAAGGGATATAACGATACTTAGCAAGGTCTCAAGGCTGTTCTTGTTTGATTGGGTTGCGAGACTAAGTTAAGTGCCAGTCGTTATACAACTTAGGGTTTTTGATGAGTTTTCTTGTGGATGGGTAAAACTCATGAATTTACATCTTGCGTGATTAGTTTGATAGTTAGGGTATAACATATTTGATGAGTTTGTGTAGGTTTAATCAGTGTTAAATTATGTGAGTAATATCTAAAGACGAGTAAATTCACCAAAGATGTTAAGAAGTTTAACGACTAATACTCGACTAGACCTCAAGGCTGTTCTTGTTTGATTGGGTTGCGAGGCTTAGTCAAGTGCCAGTTGTAACGCAACTTATGATTTTTAGTGAATTTCCTTGGGGATGGAGAAGACTTACATGATCTGACAAGGTGATTACCTCATTGACGTTTGACTAAAACAGTGCATTAGTACCATTAGTTGTATGGTGTACGAACACTAAAATAATTAAAGTCGTTGTCTTTATTTTTATGCAACATACGTTGATAAACACTCTATGCTAAGTATTACTCCTGTAATACTCCACAAAGTACTATATCATAAGGAACAAACATAAATTAGTATTACAAAAATATGAAAACAATCTGGAAATATGACGACACGTAAGTCGATGCACGTCAAAGAGAAATTTATGTTGGAGAAATTGTACAAAGACGGATCTAAAAGTTCTAGTTCATTAGTTTGCAACTAAGTTGCTATTATAAATTTACAAAGTATGATATAACAACTAATATTAAAGGGAAGAACTCAGTATATGAGGACTATGCTATAGTTTAAATTAAAAGTGTACAGAAAGAACTCGCATATCACAAAGCTTGAGAACCTTAGATGTGAATTGTGGCCACTTCTTAGAAACCATAATAAGTGCATGTCAAACATAGAAGTGTACAAAATGATTATGAATAAACGATAGATCAAAACAAAATGAACAATTTTGTGATGAAATTCTTGCGATGGTATTGACTAGTTGAATGGGTTAAACAAATTAAACAATTTTTGGATAAAAACAAATTGACCGAAGTGTGTGAGATGTAATAAAGCATGATCAAAACTCTGAAAAATGCTGTGAAAGAATTGAGTGACCGATACGGAATATTAAATAAATTATTTTTATGAAGATCAAATGACTTGACACCCGTCGATGTCACCACCAACAAAAAAAAATTTGGGTTATGTAATCATACTTTAATTTTTTTTTATATAATTGTTTCCAGTTATTTTTAAAAGTTATCTTTTATATCTTGTGAAGCTTTTACTTAAGAAATGGTTTTTATCCTACAATATTTTTATATGTGTCGGAGAAAAATTAATCAAATAATTTTTTAAGGATGAGTTTTATAAAATACTTTTGGAAAATATTATAAAAATTTAAAATAATAATAATAATAATAATACGTTGAAGGAACCATCACCGAACACTTTATTAGTAAGAATGTTAGAAATTTTGATAAAATGTTTTGGTAAAGTCAGTGAAGGTATTACTGACAAAAACTACATAATTGATGACGAAATGTTTTGATATAGACTATCATGCAAAGTTTTAGAAAGATCTGGCGTGACGACCAACTTAATGTATAAAACACCACGACTAAAAGTTGAAACAATTTTAGTAAGGACTACCATGTAAAATTTTGGAAAAATCTATTTTACAAACAACTTGATTTGGAAGACCTAAACTATTGATAAACTTAAGGAGAACTAGTACAAACACATATGGAAATTATTTTGTTGATTGTTAAAGGCGAGCAATGGTATCAAATAAAATGAACTATGGACACATTTGTTGATTATGAAAGTGAATAGTGGTAATGAACGAAATAAACTATGAACTACCAATATATATAATTACAACCTCAAAGAATTAAATTATGATGAAAAGGAGGATGCAAGCGTTGGTCCCGAGACGTACGTAGCCTGATCAACTACGTATGATCGTGGTCGAACTCGAGTATGCTCATAGTAGTCATCGTAAAGATGAAATATATTAGTATTAGTAGAATTTATTCAAGTTGCCCTATTCGTCATCTAAAGAAAAATTTATTATGAACGTCGAACATTTTCCTATCGTCTTAAGTAAAAACGTCAAGTACGCGATACGAGTAAACCTAGTACAATTATTTTCTTCGCCGCTATGATATACAAGAATGTGTATGACACGAAAAATACTAAGAGTGCCATTTTGACGACAATTAGAATCAAACAGATTAGAGTCAGAAAAATCTAAAACAAATTTTGAAATAAAAATGAGGAGAATGAAAAGCTATTTGAGTAAAACTCAATTCAACGGGTTGAAGAACCCATTGAAATTATAGACCGTGAAATGAAAGGACTTAGACAAAGTCGTATACTGATCGTGAAAGTGCCTTGGAATGCACAAATAGGACCCAAATTTACTTGGAAACGTGAAGATAAATTTAAGGTTAAATTATCTCATCTTTTTAATTAGATAAGTTTCATCAAAGTATGAGCTTCGGGGTCGAAGCTCAAATTTAAGGGATGTCGGATGTCACAAACGTGAATTTGAATCTATTTAATTTACGTGAAACGCGATGGTTCGAGTTAGACTTATGTGTCTATTGATATTCCCGATTGATTTCGTGTAATTTGGGTACAAGCATAAATTTTTTTATGAATGACCTTCATGGAAATTTGATATTTTTACTTCGAATAAGTTTTAGCTTACTTATGTTACGCAAAAAAATTTATTTAGAAATCATATGACATAAACCGACCCATAATTAATCAACGTAACCTATTTAGGTTTTACATGATGCAAATATTCACAATTGAAAACATTTACGTAATTCCTAAAACCACTTAAAACGCCATTCATTTGATAACCAAAGTACATTTAAACTTTACCTACACTAAATTATCAACTACAAAAAAATACTCCTACAAAATCTAATTACAAAAAAAACAAACAAAACTTCCTTGTTACTAAGTACAAAACCGACCCCCCTTTCTACCTAAACAAAACCCACGTCCCATTTTCTTTAAACCCATACTCAACTCATTTAAGTTTATCTAGTACCTCCACTCCCTCATAAAGACTAAGTACTTATTGTCTCATTTCCCTCTCCTTTGTCCAACATGTGCTCCCATTTCCCATGGTTTTCTTTGAACTTAACCTTGTACAAACATCCTATATTAATTAGTCAATATAGAAGACCACTCTTTCCTTCTTCTCCCTGCCATATACCGAACCCCCAAATGCTTTAACAATTCCCCAACAATTTGGCACTTCCCCATGGTACTTCTTAGAAGGTACATTTAGTTCCAAATGAACCAAACAACATGAAGTCCTAACTAGATTTAGAGATCTCCTAACTCCCTTAATTCCCTATAAATACCAGGTTCTTTGCAAAGTAAAACACACACAAACTCACTTGTATAAAAACAAACTCCTTTATATCGGGACTATTGTAACCGCCGCCTAGAAAAGAAGAATAAGGGTTACGGTTATTTATAGTTGTTTGGTTCGGGTTATAGATTTGGTGTTAAGCTTTTGGAGGTTAGGGTTTGAGTAAAGTGTCGCATAGTTGGGTTCTTGCGGGTTAGCTCTTCTTCGCCATTTTCAAACTAGAACAAATGTAAGCTCACAACCTACTTACTTTTACATCATGTTGCATAGCATACTTGTTACGTCCATTACGCTAGTATGTGCTTGGTTAAAAAGAAAAAAAAAGTATTCTCAACTAGTGTAACCCTCTGATAATGAACCATATATTTTAAAGAATGGATAAATGGTAACATGATGAACTATGATTACACTACCCTTAATTAACCGTGGTATACATGGGGAACCCATGCATAAAATCATCTCCTAACACATTGATTTACTAGTTTAAAATTAGGATACAAAATCATGATTTTATGTGGAAAATAAAAGGCCTGATGTAATATACATAAGACTAGAAGTTGATCACTGAACATGGGTTATGACGGGTCATGGGCTTGTCGTGTAATCAACATAATGATGGTCACCTAAACTAGGACTTCTGGTAACATCAAACATGTAGTCACACGTAAGTAATTCATGCTTGAATATATATTAGTAACATAACAAGTTGTTATGTTAAACTTAAACTTAAGATATAAAGGCGAAAACAAAACTATATTTTCTTATGCCCCTCCTGTTCGAATGCTACTGTAAAACAAAAATGGTTAATCAGACTACTAGTTTGTGAAGATGTAAAAACTATGTGTGAAATGGTTATTTTGATATTCGAACCCAAACTACTATTTTCGAACCTATATATAATACAACACGGAGAGTTATGAGTCGAGACTTATAGCTCGTAACATAACCACTAGTTTTGAGTTTGAAATGCAAAAAGAATTACTCTAAAATGTTAAGTATTGAGCTCGGGGTGAGCCTATGAAAACAGTTGCGAACAGCTATTTTTCGACCCATTTTTACTATCAAAACGACCTTGGCCCGAGTTGGTTAAACAACGAAATTTGTAGACTGCCATGCCGTCTACATGGGCATACTTTTGGTTAGACCCAAAAGTTGTTATCGAGAACCGTAGACGAGGTCGAAACTGACCCGCTAGACATCATATTGTTTAAAAATACTTTCACGACCCTTATTTCGAACACGATTTTAACCCATCAAACTACCTTGGTTTATAAAGCTTAAAACACCGACTTTTAGACCGCCTGGCTAGCTACCCGACGGTACTATCGGTTTACTCCGTGAGTTACTAACGAGCCCGCTATTTACTCCGGAAAATTGATTATATCACTTTGTTTCAAAATGTTTCTCGTTACCAGTACGTCACTTTTTCAAAATGCATATTCCTAATTTATGTTTCATGTCTCACGACATGAAACATTCTTTAAATTAAGTTAAAATTAAAATATTAAAAATTTTATTTATTTTATTTATTTAATATGTTTTTAATAATAAAAATATAAAATACATTTAAGATATTGACCCATTGCATGACTTAACTAAATAAACTGTTCCGACTACGAAGTGTACAATATTGCTAAATATATCCCGATTAAATGACTACACTTTTATTAAAATGTTAAACTTTCGCAACTATAAAAACTATCATTTATTTAAATAAACTCAAGCACATACTAGGGGACTAAATTCTATGTTTTATTATAGTTTTGCATGAGTAGTAATACGAACCTTATTTAATTTAGGTTACGGATTGTTTTGAGCTATTATATCTCTCCATCAACGTTGTGCTATTTAACCGTTGCTCGAGGTGAGTTTCATAGCCCCACTTTTAATTATTTTAACTATTTTGGGGTGAGAACATTGCTTGTTTTTAACGGATGAACATAAGTGCCTTAAACTGATACGTTTGCCTACATGATGTCTAAGTAGCGATATCCCTAGATGCTTTAGCCCACTATCGTAAACCGTTAATTACTTTCTGTAAGCGCGAATGTTATGGATAGATCTATTGGGATTGACCTCCCTATCTAATGTTGGTTGTGTGACCAAATTAGATACACTTACATTTGAGTCGTTACGAATGCTTTGGGATAGGAATTTGCTCGGGCTCTCATTATATCTTGTTGGTTGGTTAACGCTTCGGTGTCATGAGCTTAGACGTAGGTTGTTGAAACGTATACTTTTGATTATAATCTTGTATTTGTTATAAGATTATATGCCGGTTGCCTTGAAAATCTTATGGTTCATCAATCTATTTAAACTTAAACCTATGAACTCACCAACCTTTGTGTTGACGCTTTAGCAATGTTTTTCTCAGGTATCAAGACGGAGGAGTGACATGGTTATGCATGGGAGGTTTTTAAATGAAAATGGTCGTGACTAGTGTATGGATATTTAGATCAATGTTAAAGTCTTTTGAAACAATGTTTTATTATGATCTTGTGTAATTCGCTTCCGAACAAGTTTATGCTTTTAATTAAAAGAAAACGGCTTTTAAATAGTCGTTCTTTGTATCTATGTCTTGTGATAGTCATGACCGTCGCACCCCATTGTGTTGTATTACTCAGATAAATTGGGGGTGTGACAGAGGTCTCCTTATATAGGACTAGTAGACGATTCTAGAATGCTGAAATACATGAAAACCCTAGCTATGAATTTCCAGGAATGCCCTTGAGTGCTTATTGTTGTTGAGCTGTCCATTTTGATCAAACCGTTCATTTTAGCTTTGGGGTTAAGCTAAGAGTCTAAGCTGTTGATTTGGCCACGTCAGATTCCTTAGAGAGTAAGTTGTGATGTGATAGGTGGACGAGGTTGAGTGTGGGGTCACTTGGGTAGTGGGATTGAGGGTTTTGTGTGTGGGATGGGTTTCTGCATGTGTGAATCAAGCGTGGGTATGGGTAATTGCAATTTACCCTTTGTTTAAGTGGATGGTAAATCTGGGTGGATGAACATGAACAGTGGTAACTTTTGATCTGAAAAAGGTGGGTTAATGTGTTTGGCGCGTGTTTGTGCTAGTTTAAACTTAGGGAAATGACACAATAAGTCCTTGTGTTTTGGGAAAAGTGGTAAAACACGTTTTCAGTCAACCAAACTTTATTTCCTTTGTTAAATAAGTTCTAAACTTCACACATTGGCCACAAAACTTTGGCAAAAGTATTTCAAGGGTAGTTTTTGCCATGTTTGAATACTTGAGGGACTGATCTTGGACATTCTTGATCTTCAAAGGTCTTCATTGTATCTTTGACTTCATGAGGGACCATTATTGACAATTTAGAATAGTTGAGGGACTAAACTTGCCAATTCTTCAAAGTTGAAGGACCATTTTGTAATTTTGACAAACTTAAGGGACCAAACTTGTAATTATGAATATACAAGGGTTTTAAGTGTCATTTCATCATATTTTGAGGATCAATCTTGTATATCTTCAAGTCTTTAAGGGTTTTTATTGGATAATTCATGAACTAGGGCCCGGTTCTTTGTACGGCTTCGTTTCTCGTGTCCGTTTTTCCTTGTTTCTTGTGATCTTTTGTCTTTTTCATGATATCCATACCTAAAACACACAAGTAAACAAATACAAGCATATATATGGTATTTTATGATATTTTATGATATTTTAATGCATTTAAAGCCCGAAAAGAACGATGAGATCATGTATAAAAGCCATCTCATCACAGTGGTATCCCAAAAACCTGACCAATCACATCAATCATACAAGGCTGCATATTACTGAGTAATACAGCCTTTTCTCTCGGATCCATATTATCATTAGTCGAAACACTTTTGGAATCCACCATATTAAATTAACTAGCCCCACAAAAACCAGACCCTAACAATGATTAAAAAATCAAACGATACCCTACCAATCGAAGCCCTAAAAAACAATAAATGCGAAACACAAAAAAAACAAACCAAAACAATTTCACCTAGTAACACGTGATCCTCGCTTTATATTATGACTAAACCGACCAAAGCTGTGACAATTAACAACCTGCGAAGACCAATCAATAGACCGAACATGGGACATAGGAACGCATTTAATTAGCCACAATTGGAACAATAATAACTAATTGCAACCAATGAAGACAAAAATAAGATTCCCACGAATTAAATGTTACAAAGGTTGTCGGACTGAGTGGATAATAAACAAATCAAACAAGGCAGCACAAAAAACAAATCGTAATAAAAACATACGAAACCCTTTAAAAGACGATTAAACACAACAACCAATAAGATTACACGAATGTAATCATATACATACTATGCATAACCGATTTGAAAAGTGAATTAGTAGATTGAGTGGAGAGAAACTTCGTTTTTATTGCCGCCATTGGAGAAAGCTCCAATTTTCAAAGGGTTTCAGATTCAATCTGATCACATGAGAGTTGGTTAAATTTAGTTTAGTATTGGGTGTGTATTGGTGTTTGTTCTTGCTTAATCTGCTGAGTTAAGTGTTTATCTGCATATTATGTGGTTTGTAACACTTAAATCAAACAAATAGCCATAAAAAAGTTTGTTTCTTGTTGATTTGGCCTGTTAATTTGTGAACACTTAGATCTAATGTTAACCTAGGTATAAAAAGTGATAAATCATTGATCTTGCAACCTGTTGAGTAGATCTAGGGGTTTGAATTTGGATTTGAGGTCAAGTATATCAGGAAATAGCTTTTATGTTCATCTGTTCATATCAGTAACATCAAATAGGCCTTAAACTAGATCTAATCATTGAACCAGTGTTTGAAATGAGTTGATTTGTGTTTAAACAAGTTTATTTGAGTTGTTATATGCTTTTGGTGAACTGTGGTTAGCTTATTCTTGCTTAATCAGCTTATTTCTTCAAATCTGCTTATTGTTCATGTCTGTGTGATATCTGGGTATAAATTGAATTAACTGTACTATTTGGCTTGTTGATTTGTGTGTTCTTTCTTGTTATTGACTCCTTGTAACTCACTGGTTATAAGGGTGCCTTATTTGTCCAATGAATCCATCCAAAGTCCACTAAAAACAAAAGGTCAAGAAAGTCAAGCAGTGGGAACCCTTTCCTACTATTTCTAGCCACTTCTAATGTTACTTTCTGAACAACTTATCAATAAGCTATATTAGCTTATTTAGACTTGCAACAACTTTGTTTTGGTAATCAATCTTCCTTATTTGACCCATTTGACTAAACTGGAGATTTGCAGCCTTTGACTTTTAGGTTTGACTAGAAAACGAATTGACTTTTCTTTTTCAAAACAGCTTATTGCTTATTCCAGCTTATTTAGTGTGCTTATTTGAAATCTTTTTGGTTATTAAGCTTAGTTTGGTGATTTAAAACATTTTGCAAAAAGAATCAGCCCTTAAAGTGGTCTAGAACTCGAAAACGACTATATTGTCGTTTTGTGTAGAGAGCTTTTGCTTATTTCAGGCTTATTTCTTGGGCTTATTTAAAAATTCTTTTAACAAACAGCTTTATAAGGTCAAGAGAAGGATGTGTGTCAAATTTTAGCTTATGGCATTAGCTTATGGCTTAATGGGCCAAAAAGCCCATTAAGAATAAGCTGTTTGTTCATTAAGCTGTGATAAGCACTGATTCAGCTTTTGGGCCTTTAGATTTTTGTGTTTAAAATCAAATTTTAAGCTAGGGTCTGGAACTTTTAGCTTATTTGGATAACTTTTTGATTATTGGGCCAAAAAGCCCATTAAGCTTGGACTGTTTTGAGTTTTAGCCCATTTGGAGGCCCATTAGGGGTATTTTTGTAATTTCAAGTTCATTTTCTGTTTAATTAGGCTAAAATAATCTAGTTTGCAAGTTTTTAGAATTTTTTAGAATTTTTGGATTTTTATTAATATTTTATTACTAAAAATTGTTTTTAATATTTTTGCAACTTTTTTATTTTTCTTAGGTTAAATTCATTAAGTTAGGATTTTTAAAACTTTTAGATTAATTTTCTTGTCATTTAATTAATATTTAGGATTATTTTAATATTTTAATAGTTTTTAATCATTTTTAAATAGTTTTAAATAATTTTAAATTTTTGAAAATTTGTTTTTAGCTTAATTAAGTTTTTTAGAGGTTTACAAATTTAAAAATCTCATTTTGGGCTTTTTGTTAATTGAATTGATTTTTGGGCTTTAATTAGCATTAAAAAATTATTATTTAATTAAATAAAAGGTTTGAGTGATTTTTGATTTTTTTTAAGCTCTAATAGCATTTTTTAGGATTTATTGCAATTTTCTAGGAATTTTTAGGGTAATTTTTAAATTTCGTCACGTTTTACGGTTTTACGTTTACGACTTTCGTCCTAGTGTAATTTTAATCGTAACCGTCATCCTTTTCTCTTTTCTTTCTTCATAATCATAATCACAAACATTTAATCATCTCTTAATACAACACACTAGCCTCCTTGAGAACAATCCCACACAAAGGGTCATAAGTGCTTACGTTTTCCTAAACGTTCACTTAGTACTTACCGCTTTTACCTCGTTTTCCTAAACGAGTGTGAATTTACGACTATCATTTCGGCGCCGCTTCCGGGGAGGCGTGTTGTGTTTTGATTTGAACAAATTTTGTTTTTATATTAACCATAATAACTATTTGTGTGTTTCAGAACTCTAAGCACACGTATTATCGGTTTTTGTTTTTTGTGTGAATATTATTACTATATTGTATACGTATCACAATAAATTCACAAGTACTCCAAAAGTGTGAAAACACAACCTTTATTGGGATTTCATCACTCAATCATTGTATTCGAATCTCAAACAAAGAAAAAAAGGAAAAACAGATAATTACTTTCGTGAAGCTTGATTTTAATTAACACAAACTATAAGGTGGGTATAAGGCGGTTGTACTTCACGACCTAAGGGAAAAAGGCTCTTAAGTGCTTAGCGCCACCTCGTTTCCCCCGCTTGCTTGTGCGTGTTAAGAGAAAAGGGCTAATCGAAGGCATTCACTTCACCTGATCGTTTTCATTCCTTGAGGCTCCTTTAATCGAGAGATTTGATTTGAGGAGAGATTTGTGGATTTGTGTCTACGTAATACATCACAAAATCCAAAAAAAAGTAAAAAACAATCAAAAGCACTGATGTTGTAAATTTAGTCAACTTACCTTTAGGAAAAAGTAGGCAACTAAAAATAGGGCAAGTGTGCACGACGATTTAGGAAAACCGTGTGTGAATGACCCTAGGTGAGTTCGTTCTCGAGGAGGCTAGTGCGTTGTGTTAAGAGTTGATATATGATGTTTGTGATTATGAAGATTTATGAAAGAAATGAGATTAGAAAAGAAGAGACGGTTACGACTACGAATTAAACTACGACGAAAAAGGCGTAAACGTAAAACCGTAAAAAAAACGACAAGAATAAAAATTTTCAACCTAAAAATTAATTATAAGCTAAAACAAGTCTAAAATATTATAAATAAGGAATAAAATCCAATAAAAATATTTTAAAACCTTTTATTAATTAAATATTCAATTTTAAATGCTAATTAAAGCCCTAAAATTAAATATAATTAATCAAAATGTCCAAAATATGATTTTATTGAACAAATAACTTACTTATATTATCTAAAGACTAAAAAGTATTTTTTATGATTTTTAAATACTATTTTTCTATTTTTAAATTACTAAAAACTATTTTAAAATTAAAATAATTATAAAAAATAATTAAATAGTGCTAAAAATAACCTACCAATTTTAAAAGTCCTATTTTACTCTAATGAACAGTAGAAAAATGAAAAATCTTGAAAAATATTAAATTTTCCACTAAATGACAAAACTAGTTTAATTAAAACCCTAATTAACTTAAATTAATTATAAAAATTAATTAAAAAGGTGAACAGTAACTAAATTTTAAACCAAAAACCTTAAAATATTATTCTAAGTTCAGAAAAATTGATTAAACCTAAAAATATTACTTTTTGGCACTAAAAGACAAAAACAGAAACTTTAAAATTAATTAAAAATAGCTAAATAACCTAAAAATTACTAAATGAACAGTAAATAAAAATTAAATTATACTAGAAAATCAGAAATTTAAAAAGAAAAATAATGCAACAAGAATCAAACCCTAATTCATAAAAAAGGTCACAAAAGACAAAAATATTGGTTTCTGATAGTGACACTTCTTGAGTTTCTGTCTTTTAGTGTAGCAGTGGCTACAACAAAGCTATCAGTGGGAAAGGAGTTCCCACTGACAGTATAAAAAAACGGGTTGTGGATTCAATTGCTTGTAACTTTTGATTGCCTTTGATTTAATGGACACAATTGGCACCCCTACACTCAGTGGAGTGTAGGGAGTCAGATTAAGCTAAAAAAAAACACAAGCACAAAGCAAAATACACACAAGAAATAGCAAAAACAGTTACTGTAAGTGCACTATGGGTCTGATGGACTCTTGCTGGTTCAGTTTGCACTTAGATGAATTTTAAAACTTGTAAACTAGCACACAACACTTCCAAGCAACTCACAAACAAACCCTAATCCTATGGTGACCTATATTCTAACAGATTGCAAGAAATGAAGGGCAAATTAAGCTGAAATTAAGCAGATTATGAGAGGTTTCTGATTTGGCAATGTTTTAACAAATTTTAAACATGCAAACCTATTTTTATCCTACCAATCTTGAAACCAAATGACAACACAGACCTAATACCACCTATTAAGTGTATCTAGATCCTTTTTAGGCTAATTTTCAGTCCAACACTCAACCTAGATAGCAGATCCAAACACCCCCTTAAAACTGAAACCAAACTTTTTTCAAATCAAATCAACTTAAAACTAAACCAAACTGAAACAAAGGACTTATATCATGCATATATCATCCAAATGAAACAAATTCAAGCTCTTAAACAGATTCTTAACAATTAACAAGAAAAATCACATAAAGCATGCAAGTTTCAGAAACATAAAAAAATGGAAAATGGGTAACAAGGGCTACCTTGTTGGGCTTACTTCCAAGCCCAACAGTGGCTGATAAGCCACCTCCTACAAGCCCGGGCTTGTGCAGATCAAGTGTGATTGGATTGGTTTGAGTGCAAATGACAAGGAAATGGGTAGAATGGAACTTGATGGATCCTTGTTTCCTGCACACCACAACCAACAAAGAGAGAAGAGACAAGCTATAAGTGACTCAATAAGCTTGTTTTAAGAAGCTTGTTGAGTGGCTTATAGCAGTAAGTCATAAGGCAAAAATAAGTTTCTGAAAATTTTGAAAACAAGTGAAAGCTTAAATAACAAACTTGAAAATTGTAAAACGGATTAAAGAAAAATAAACTTCAAACTTAAAATGCTGAAAAGAAAGTTGGATCACAGTTTCATGTAGGGTAAAAACTTTTCATTAATTTAAAGAAAAAAAAAATACATAGAAACTGGAACAAGCCTTCTCACAAGTTGAGAGGTCTTTTTATACTAGACTAAGGAGTATTCTAGACTAAGAAACCCTAATGTAGCAAATTCCTATCATGCCCCTGGATTTTCAAACTTGAAAAAGGTGGTCAAGTGACCCATGTGATCTTCTGGCCTTGATGTTGGTATTCCAGCTGGTAGAAGTGATCATGAGCGTCCAATTTAAGTAGCCAACAAGTAAAACAATGTGAACCAATGGATTTGTCTCATGGGAAAGTGACGGGTGAGCAGGGGTGGGTCAATAAGGGGACAAGGGTGAGCTGGTGGGGTTTTGGGAGGGTGTGTTTTGATGTTGACCACCCCAATTAAGGATCTGGAGGTTATTGGAGTAAACCCCCATGATTAGGGTTAATGAAAATTTAGGGTTTGTAAGGGGATGAAGGATGAACAGGTCATGTTTGATCTTAGCTTGTTTTTAAAATGGTGTTTACCACCAAAACCTTTGTTTAAACAGATTAGCACTTAATTTATTTAAATTAAGTTTGGTGGAATGCGGATGTGGAAGAAAGGTGGAGTATGATTGGTGGATGGAGTTGAGTGGGGTGACGTGGCAGTAGCTAAGTGGTGGGGGAAAGGTTTGTTGTCTGGTCATGAAAGGCCCCTCTAGTCTCATGGTGTATTCAAGTTGTATTATCAGCTCACAAATCCCATTTCCTTTGTATTTAACTTTCAACACTTGTCATTTTTGGCACAATGTTTTTGTAATCTTGAAACAAGGACCATTTATGCAATTTCTTCATTTTCCAAGGACTGAATTTGCCATATCTTCAAACTTCAAGGCTTTGACTTGTTGGTTAACTTCTTGGAGGACCATATTTGACAATTTAGATTTGATGAGGGACTAAATTTGCCAATTCTTCAAAGTTAAGGGTCCTTTTTGTAATTTTGACAAACTTTAGGGACCAAACTTGTAATTATGAAGATACAAGGGTATAAAGTGTCAATTCTTCAAACTTGGAGGACCATTCTTCAATATTCTTCAAATCTTCAAGGGTTTTCTTTGGAAAATTCCTCACTAGGGCTTGGTTCATCGTGCGGCTTCGTTTCCCGTGTTCGTTTTTGCGTGATTCTTGTGATCTTTTGTCATTTCCTCAATATCCGTACCTAAATTACACAAGCAACAAACACAAGCATATATTTGGGTATTTTGATAATATTTAATGCATTTTAAGTCCAAAAAGAACGATGAGACCATGTATAAAAGCCGTCTCATCACTCCCCCATACTAAACCATTGCCGTGCCCTCACGCAATGCTAGAATAAAGTATCGTAGCATCTCCAAAATTCATTTTTATTTACTTTATTGAAATGATAAACTAGCTATACTACTACCATTGCTACTACTCGTGTTATAGACATAATGTATGATTTTCATCGCAAAATGGGACGTTTAGGTTCATAGAATAAGAACACGTGAATGCTTCGTTAGAAATAATTTCATCGTCCTCGATTTTCACTTCAATTCCATGCTAAACGTGCAACGAGATCATTGTTATTATAAGTTAGTAATGCTAACACTATTCATATGCCCTAATCACGTACTTATTCTCCCATTATTCCTAAGTTGTATCTCTTATATTTTATGATGTCTTGAATGTTTCACGAGGATACATTGTTTGACTTATGCGATAATAGAGATTTAGGTCTAAAAATAGAGTCCTAACGGTGTAACTAAGACCATCAAATCAATAACCTCTCC
Organism: Glebionis coronaria; assembly: GCA_025667525.1. Lineage (NCBI taxonomy): Eukaryota > Viridiplantae > Streptophyta > Magnoliopsida > Asterales > Asteraceae > Glebionis > Glebionis coronaria. Next base: position 284,468,938 of record CM046874.1, read on the forward strand.
TAATAGACGACGATGTTAAAAAATTAAGTTGACAAGAAGAATCGATAAACACGGTTTTATAACGGTTTTGAACATGAGACTTATTACCAAGACTTTTATACGCCCCCTAACGGAAGGGCCTTATATCTTTGGTTTACCTCCATCTTTTATTCAACTTCGCCATGAAGCTTTTATTATGACTTCGGTCTTTCCTTGCCTTTTATTATCCGCCTCATCGGTGGTTTTATTAGCCAAAGACGTATATCCTCACGCTAAGGCGAATTTTGGATCTTTAATGCTTCGAAGATTAAGGCTTGATTCACTTTCAATTTTTCATAGATTTTTCGGCCTTGTGGGGCTTCAAATTGTTTGCTTGATCTAGGTGAGCACTTGAAATCTTATTATTGGGTGAAGCTTTCGATTATTAGGGTGCCAATACTTCAAAACCGTGACGCTGGCGATACCTTAATGTCTTCCCAATTTAATTACACGGAAGCTACTAGAAAAGACTAGAAACCCAACAATCCTAACTAAACCGCTAAGTCAATATTTATTAAGCAAAAAATATTTACATGCGAAGGGAGAATAAGCAAACAACGAGAACACATGAGTTTTTGAAAGAATACGAGTACTCTACGTTTAGCATAGTAACTTATAATTAACTCTATCATTTCTCGTCCTCATTTAAGAGACTTAGCCTAATGTGTAGTTAAGGAATCAAAGCTAAGTGCTCAACACGCACGGTCGAGTCAAAAATTACTCTTATTCTCGCCATCGGAAAATCTACATTCGTGTCTTCAAACACTTATAAAATATGAGAAAAATTTTAAAATTTGGCCATTTTTAGCCTTATTTTGCAACAAAACGATAAACAAAACGATAAACTTTGGAAAGCGTGAAGGTTTGGCAAGGGAAGTATCTATTCACCCCCCCATACTAAAGTTAAACATTGTCCTCAATGTTTCGAGTCTAGGGGTGCAAACACCCCCATACTAGAGACGTAGTCGAATGCCTAATCTAGCATGGAAAGGGTGTAACCGTTAAATTTAAAGCCGTTTATGAAGTGTGCTAAAAACCTAAGGTTAGAACAATAAAGGATATATCATGGATATTGAGAAATGTCTCCAATAGCAAACGATCGAGTGCTCCTATAAAACGAACACGAGAGGCTCCAATCGTGAAGATCATGATCTAAAAACCACATATCACAAACAACCACGGAACAAAGGTTGGAAGGGCACGAATCCCCACACGTAAGCTACATTAGACTAAGAAAGCGATAATATGTACATAGGATAAGCATGGGACTCCCCCACGAGGTACCTCGTTTTTGATTACCGAGTCATGAGCTCGACTCGATCCCCTCAATACTAATTATCATTGGGGAAGGTGACTTGGTCGAGGTAGTTCAAGGATGGAACTTCCCCACCAAAGTAGTGCTTCAACCTATGTCCATTCACCTTGAAGTTAGGACCATCATCTTGAGCTAGCTCGATGGTCCCATACGGAAACACTTGAGTCACGGTGAATGGACCGGACCAACGGGATTTCAATTTACCGGAAAATATTTTCAATCTTGAATTAAAAAGTAAAACTTGATCCCCAATGTTAAAAACCTGGTTTTTAATTTTTGAATCATGCAACTTTTTAGTTTTCTCTTTGTAAATCAATGAATTTTCATAAGCAATGTCCTTTAATTCATCCAATTCATTTAATTGCATTTTCCGGTGTTTTCCCGCGGTCTCCATGTCATCATTACAATGCTTTAGGGCCCAATAAGCCTTGTGTTCTAATTCGATAGGCAAATGACAATTCTTTCCATACACAAGCTTATAGGGAGTGCACCCAATGGGTGTCTTATGAGCGGTCCTAAAGGCCCATAAAGCATCGTCTAACTTATCCGACCAAGATTGTCGGTTTTCCCCCACGGATCTCTCCAAGATCCTCTTTAATGCTCGGTTTGAAACCTCGACTTGCCCACTCGTTTGTGGATGATAAGCCGTAGAAAGACGATGTGTAACCCCATATTTCCTTAGAACCCTTTCAAATTGGTCATTACAAAAATGGGTTCCACGATCGCTTATGATAGCACGAGGGGTTCCAAACCTAGCAAACAAACTTTTCAAGAACTTAACTACCACACGAGCATCATTAGTGGGCAAGGCCTTCGCCTCCACCCACTTAGAAAGGTAGTCAACCGCAACGAGAATGTACTTATTACCACGAGATGATGGGAACGGCCCCATAAAGTCTATGCCCCAAACGTCAAAGATCTCACATACTTGAATGATATTTTGTGGCATTTCATCTTTTTGTGAGGCTTCTCCTTGTCGTTGGCATGAATCACAAGACTTCACAAGATCTTGTGCATCTCGGTAAATAGTAGGCCAAAAGAAGCCGGCATCAAACACCTTTTTAGCCGTGAGATTAGCACCGTGATGACCACCCGTGGGTCCCTCATGGCAAGCTCTAAGGATGTTAGAAGCTTCGGTGCCAAATACACAACGGCGGATGATTTGATCCGCACAAGTTCGAAACAAGTAAGGGTCGTTCCAAAAATAGAACTTGACATCACGAAAGAATTTTCGTTTTTCTTGAGTTGTCATACCCTTAACGATGAAGTTACCCGCATGGTAATTTGCAAAATCCGCAAACCATGGGGTAGAAGAATCAAGTTTGGAATTCACTACACCAAGTGTCTCGAGCGGAAATGTTTCGGTGATTTCCTTGGGCTCGTAAACACTTTGGTGAGGATCTTCCAAACGAGAGAGATGATCGGCCGCTAGATTCTCGGCTCCTTTTTTGTCAACGATTTTGTGATCAAATTCTTGAAGGAGGAGAATCCAACGAAGTAATCTCGGCTTAGCATCTTGTTTAGCCATGAGATACTTAATAGCCGAATGGTCCGTATACACTATGCATTTTGTTAAGACGAGATAAGGTCGGAATTTCTCAAATGCATACACCACGGCAAGGAACTCCTTTTCCGTTGTAGTGTATTTAAGTTGAGCCTCGGTCATCGTCTTGCTAGCATAGTGAATAGGCAAGAAGTGCTTATCATGACGTTGCCCCAAAACGGCCCCAATAGCGTAATCACTTGCATCACACATTAGCTCAAAGGGGAGGTTCCAATTTGGAGCAACAAGAATGGGAGCTTCGGTAAGTTTCCTCTTAAGGATCTCAAAGGCTCGTACACAATCTTCGTCAAAGACAAAACGTGCCTCTTTTTCAAGAAGATGTGTAATGGGTCGAGAAATCTTCGAGAAATCCTTGATGAATCGTCGATAAAAGCCCGCGTGGCCTAGGAAACTCCTAACTCCCTTGACGGTTTTGGGATGAGGTAATTTGGCGATGACGTCTACCTTAGCTTGATCTACCTCAATCCCCGCTTTCGAGACCTTGTGCCCTAAGACGATTCCACTTCTAACCATAAAATGACACTTTTCCCAATTGAGCACAAGGTTGGTTTCCTCACAACGTTTTAACATTCTCTCAAGGTTCGACAAACACGAAGTAAAGGAATCACCAAACACGGAAAAGTCATCCATGAAGACTTCCATCGTCTTCTCGATCATATCATGAAAAATAGCCATCATGCATCGTTGAAAAGTTCCCGGTGCATTACAAAGTCCGAATGGCATTCTACGATAGGCAAACGTTCCATATGGACACGTAAACGTAGTTTTTTCTTGATCACGAGGATCGATGGGAATTTGGAAGTAGCCGGAAAAACCATCTAAAAAGCAATAGAAATCGTTTCCCGCTAGACGCTCCAACATTTGGTCCATGAAGGGCAAGGGAAAATGGTCTTTTCGAGTGGCTTCATTCAACTTACGATAGTCAATGCACACTCTCCATCCGGTCACGAGTCTTGTGGGAATCAACTCGTTGGCATCGTTTGGCACAACGGTCATCCCTCCCTTTTTAGGGACACAATGAATAGGACTCACCCAAGGGCTATCGGAAATAGGGTAAATCATTCCCGCGTCAAGGAGTTTAAGTACCTCCTTTTTGATGACGTCGTGAATTTTGGGGTTCACCCTCCTTTGACTTTGGATTGTTGGCTTGAAATCTTCCTCCATTAATATTTTATGTGTACAAAATTTGGGATCGATTCCCTTAATGTCGGATAACTTCCACGCAATCGCCCCTTTGTGGTCCTTAAGAACATCGACAAGTGCGGTTTTCTCATCATTCGAAAGTTCCTTCCCAATAATAACCGGCAACTTGTCGTCCTCCTCCAAATAGACATATTCGAGGTGAGGAGGTAAATCTTTCAACTCGAGAATGGGTGGTTCCTCAAGTGAAGATTTAGGCTCGATACTCATAACCTCCTCGGGTGGAGGAAATGGGAAATCGTTGAGAAAATCCTTGATAATCGAGAAGTCCTCATAGTTGTCGAGGTCTTCGTCACAAGTACGTGGAACATCGAATTCTTCCAACGTAAAACCACCACCTTCGAAAGGAGTGAAGGTTGGTGTCGAATTATCAAGAATTGGATCTAACATAGTGGGATTGCCACTAGTTTCTTCATCACCAAACCCTAAAACTTCTTGTGAAAATTCCTCGCAAACCACGTCGATCATATCAACGAGGTTTATGGTAGCAACGGAATAAACATGAGAAAGTTGAGAATTTTGAGTTGCGTTTATAACAAGTTCCTCGTCGTTGAAACGTAAGGTGATCTTTCTAGCATGCACATCAATCAAAGCCATAGACGTATCTAAAAACGAACGACCTAAAATAAGAGGAACTTGAGGATCCGTGGGGATGTCAACAACAATAAAGTCTACGGGATAGTAGAACTTTCCCACTTTCACAAAAACGTCTTCCGCCAATCCACATGCAAGAATCGTGGAATGGTCGGCCAACTCAATAGACATTCGTGAAGGAGTAAGATTAGGAAGATTGAGCGACTTGTAGATTGCAAGTGGCATCAAGTTAATGCTAGCACCAAGATCGGCCAAGGCGAAGCATTCTTCCATGTCTTGGATTGCACAAGGGATCAAAAATTTACCGGGATCACCGACTTTTTGAGGTATGCGATTAAGATAAACCGACGAACAACTAGACTTTTGGTGTAATTTCTCCTTGTTGTTCAACATACCCTTAAAGTTAGCGGCAAATCGAGGCATCATGACCAAGGCATCGGCGAAACTCACATTAAAGTGCAAATCACGAAACATTTTCATAAAAAGCTCAAATTGATAGTTGTCGCGCTCTTGTCGTTTCTCCTTCCTAAGTCTCGATGGGTAAGGCAAGGGTGGTGTGGGTTGGGGCATAGGCATAGCCTTTGGAATCTCGGGTTCCAATATGGGTGATGGGTCAACCGTAGGTGTGGCATGAGCAGTACTTTGTGGGATTGAAATATGCTCCTCTTCGACCACCACCTCGGGTTCTTCCTCAATTTCCTCCACCGTTGGAGTAATTGGTTGAGAAGTCGGTTCTTTAAGTGCCTTACCACTACGTGTGGTAATCACTTTCATCTCTCCCTTCGGGTTTGAAACGGTGTTACTAGGTAAACTACCCGAAGTAGAGGCTTTGTTTCCCATTACGGCTTCTAAAATTGCATTAAGCTTAGCATCAAAATTATTAAACTTCACATCTTGGATAGCGGCTTTTTGGTCAATTCTTTGTTCAAGCCTAGCATGACTTTGCTCTATCTTGTTGTTTTGACCTCGAATTTGGTTAGCAAAATCATTTTTCAATTCATTCCTCATGGCTAGATTTTCCTTAATGAAATTAGCTAACTCCTTTGCATTCTTAGCCGTTTCCTTAGCTTGATTAGCCATTTGCTCTTGAATGTTTTCCATAATCTTATCATTTGAAGTAGTGTAATTCAAAAAGTCCAATGGAAGTTCTTTGTTATTTTGAAGACCTTGACTTGCATTTTGAAAATTACGGTTTTGATTTTGATTTTGCAATTGGCTATTACTACTACTCCCTTGATTCCCATAGTTGTTATTACCCTTATAATTGTTCCTTTGATTGCTTTGGTAACCAACTTGATTGTTTCGATAATTGTTAGCATTTTGATTTGGTGAAAAACCCGGTGGAGTCAATTGATTAGTGCGAGGAACTTGACCGTTTTGGTTATAAGTTCCCGCGGCCGCGAAGGCACTCGAAGTGTTACCACCGTTGGTAATGCACTCGGAATAATCGTGAGCTCCACCACAATACATACAAGAAACCTCAACTGCTTTAATCGTAGCGGGAGCGGGTTGTTCACCAACTTTAAACTCAACTAACAAGCCTTTCACTATATCAAAAATTTTGTTCTCCAAATTAGCCTCGACTTGGCAAGCATCAACGGTGTGTGACAAACTAGGTGAAGATGAAGACGAAGCCTTACGAACACTCGACGTGCTACGAGGACTATACACCTTAGACCTATTCTCAATAATTACCAATGCTTCCTCGACCGTCTTACACAAGAAATTACCACCCGCGGCGGCATTAAGATAATCACGCTCATGATCGTTCAAGCCATTGTAAAACGTGTCTATTTGATGCAAGTCGGAAAAACCATGATGAGGACATTCGTGCAACATTTCCTTAAACCTATTCCAAGCCGTTGAAAAACTCTCATTAAACTCTTGCGAAAACTTTGAAATCTCGTTTTTCAAGTGCGTAGTCTTAGAGGGCGGAAAAAATTGGTTCACGAATTTTGAAACGAGATCCTTCCACGTCAATATAGAATTGGGTGGCTCTTTCTCTAACCAAATTTTTGCGGGCCCCGCTAAGGAATACGGAAAAAGCATCATCTTAATCGAGTCGTTTGAAACATCCTTAAACTTGCATGTGGCGGTGAGACGATTAAATTGGCGAATGTGGTTATGCGGGTTGTCCTTTTCGTCCCCTCGAAACTTGTTGTTTTGAATCATGGACAACAAACCCGTCTTAACCTCAAAATTCTCCGCAAGGATAGCGGGAATCACAATCGCTTCTCCATAACCCTCGGTGGGTGCTTGAAGCAACTCCATCATAGTTCGATTAGCCATGGGTTCTTCTTTCACTACAATGGGTTCGTCAATAGGAGAGTCCTCACTAGTAGGAGTGAGTGATTTGTTTCTTCGTTTACGAGCACGTCTAGCTTTAGAGCGAGTTTGCATAAACGTCACGTACAACGAGAAGGCGAGCAAAGAAGATTCTTTTTGGTATTTTTACTTTTTCAATTTTTTTGTGGTTTTTGATTGTTTTTAACTTTTTTGGATTTTTTGGAATGTATTAAGTAGACCAAAATCTACAAATCTCCTCACTAATCAAATCTCTTGATTAACGAAGCCTCAAGGAATGAAAACGATCACGTGAAGTGAACGCCTTCGATGACTTTAGAACGATGGTGGAACACCAAATCGTTCAAGAGGGTTTAATCAAATGAAACCAAGAAAATATATATGATACTTAATAATACTTTGGGCGGCAAAACCCTCGATTCACTCTCAAAATCAAATACGCACAAGCAAGCGGAGGAAACGAGGCGGCGCGAAGCACTTAAGAGCCTTTTTCCTTTAGGTCGTGAAATACAACCGCCTTATACCCACCTTATAGTTTGTATTATCAAAATCAAGCTTCACGAAAGTATTTATCTATTTTTGCCTTTTTTCTTTGGTTTGAGATTCGAATACAATGATCGAGTGATGAAATCCCGAATCAAGATTGTGATTGCTCACGTATTTGGAGTACTTGTAAATTTATTGTTCTACGTATACAATATAGTAATAATATTCACACAAAAATCGAAAAACGATAATACGTATTAATAGAGTGCTATTAATACAAATACTATTTATGGCTAATATAGAAAACAACAATGGTTCAACCAAAACACAACACGCCTCCCCGGCAGCGGCGCCAAAATGATGTTGTAAATTTAGTCAACTTACCTTTAGGAAAAAGTAGGCAACTAAAAATAGGGCAAGTGTGCACGACGATTTAGGAAAACCGTGTGTGAATGACCCTAGGTGAGTTCGTTCTCGAGGAGGCTAGTGCGTTGTGTTAAGAGTTGATATATGATGTTTGTGATTATGAAGATTTATGAAAGAAATGAGATTAGAAAAGAAGAGACGGTTACGACTACGAATTAAACTACGACGAAAAAGGCGTAAACGTAAAACCGTAAAAAAACGACAAGAATAAAAATTTTCAACCTAAAAATTAATTATAAGCTAAAACAAGTCTAAAATAATATAAATAAGGAATAAAATCCAATAAAAATATTTTAAAACCTTTTATTAATTAAATATTCAATTTTAAATGCTAATTAAAGCCCTAAAATTAAATATAATTAATCAAAATGTCCAAAATATGATTTTATTGAACAAATAACTTACTTATATTATCTAAAGACTAAAAAGTATTTTTTATGATTTTTAAATACTATTTTTCTATTTTTAAATTACTTAAAACTATTTTAAAATTAAAATAATTATAAAAAATAATTAAATAGTGCTAAAAATAACTTACCAATTTTAAAAGTCCTATTTTACTCTAATGAACAGTAGAAATATGAAAAATCTTGAAAAATATTAAATTTTCCACTAAATGACAAAACTAGTTTAATTAAAACCCTAATTAACTTAAATTAATTATAAAAATTAATTAAAAAGGTGAACAGTAACTAAATTTTAAACCAAAAACCTTAAAATATTATTCTAAGTTCAGAAAAATTGATTAAACCTAAAAATATTACTTTTTGGCACTAAAAGACAAAAACAGAAACTTTAAAATTAATTAAAAATAGCTAAATAACCTAAAAATTACTAAATGAACAGTAAATAAAAATTAAATTATACTAGAAAATCAGAAATTTTAAAAGAAAAATAATGCAACAAGAATCAAACCCTAATTCATAAAAAAGGTCACAAAAGACAAAAATATTGGTTTCTGATAGTGACACTTCTTGAGTTTCTATCTTTTAGTGTAGCAGTGGCTACAACAAAGCTATCAGTGGGAAAGGAGTTCCCACTGACAGTATAAAAAAACGGGTTGTGGATTCAATTGCTTGTAACTTTTGATTGCCTTTGATTTAATGGACACAATTGGCACCCCTACACTCAGTGGAGTGTAGGGAGTCAGATTAAGCTAAAAAAAAACACAAGCACAAAGCAAAATACACACAAGAAATAGCAAAAACAGTTATTGTAAGTGCACTATGGGTCTGATGGACTCTTGCTGGTTCAGTTTGCACTTAGATGAATTTTAAAACTTGTAAACTAGCACACAACACTTCCAAGCAACTCACAAACAAACCCTAATCCTATGGTGACCTATATTCTAACAGATTGCAAGAAATGAAGGGCAAATTAAGCTGAAATTAAGTAGATTATGAGAGGTTTCTGATTTGGCAATGTTTTAACAAATTTTAAACATGCAAACCTATTTTTATCCTACCAATCTTGAAACCAAATGACAACACAGACCTAATACCACCTATTAAGTGTATCTAGATCCTTTTTAGGCTAATTTTCAGTCCAACACTCAACCTAGATAGCAGATCCAAACACCCCCTTAAAACTGAAACCAAACTTTTTTCAAATCAAATCAACTTAAAACTAAACCAAACTGAAACAAAGGACTTATATCATGCATATATCATCCAAATGAAACAAATTCAAGCTCTTAAACAGATTCTTAACAATTAACAAGAAAAATCACATAAAGCATGCAAGTTTCAGAAACATAAAAAAAATGGAAAATGGGTAACAAGGGCTACCTTGTTGGGCTTACTTCCAAGCCCAAAAGTGGCTGATAAGCCACCTCCTATAAGCCCGGGCTTGTGCAGATCAAGTGTGATTGGATTGGTTTGAGTGCAAATGACAAGAAAATGGGTAGAATGGAACTTGATGGATCCTTGTTTCCTGCACACCACAACCAACAAAGAGAGAAGAGACAAGCTATAAGTGACTCAATAAGCTTGTTTTAAGAAGCTTGTTGAGTGGCTTATAGCAGTAAGTCATAAGGCAAAAATAAGTTTCTGAAAATTTTGAAAACAAGTGAAAGCTTAAATAACAAACTTGAAAATTGTAAAACGGATTAAAGAAAAATAAACTTCAAACTTAAAATGCTGAAAAGAAAGTTGGATCACAGTTTCATGTAGGGTAAAAACTTTTCATTAATTTAAAGAAAAAAAAATACATAGAAACTGGAACAAGCCTTCTCACAAGTTGAGAGGTCTTTTTATACTAGACTAAGGAGTATTCTAGACTAAGAAACCCTAATGTAGCAAATTCCTATCATGCCCCTGGATTTTCAAACTTGAAAAAGGTGGTCAAGTGACCCATGTGATCTTCTGGCCTTGATGTTGGTATTCCAGCTGGTAGAAGTGATCATGAGCGTCCAATTTGAGTAGCCAACAAGTAAAACAATGTGAACCAATGGATTTGTCTCATGGGAAAGTGACGGGTGAGCAGGGGTGGGTCAATAAGGGGACAAGGGTGAGCTGGTGGGGTTTTGGGAGGGTGTGTTTTGATGTTGACCACCCAATTAAGGATCTGGAGGTTATTGGAGTAAACCCCCATGATTAGGGTTAATGAAAATTTAGGGTTTGTAAGGGGATGAAGGATGAACAGGTCATGTTTGATCTTAGCTTGTTTTTAAAATGGTGTTTACCACCAAAACCTTTGTTTAAACAGATTAGCACTTAATTTATTTAAATTAAGTTTGGTGGAATGCGGATGTGGAAGAAAGGTGGAGTATGATTGGTGGATGGAGTTGAGTGGGGTGACGTAGCAGTAGCTAAGTGGTGGGGGAAAGGTTTGTTGTCTGGTCATGAAAGGCCTCTCTAGTCTCATGGTGTATTCAAGTTGTATTATCAGCTCACAAATCCCATTTCCTTTGTATTTAACTTTCAACACTTGTCATTTTTGGCACAATGTTTTTGTAATCTTGAAACAAGGACCATTTATGCAATTTCTTCATTTTCCAAGGACTGAATTTGCCATATCTTCAAACTTCAAGGCTTTGACTTGTTGGTTGACTTCTTGGAGGACCATATTTGACAATTTAGATTTGATGAGGGACTAAATTTGCCAATTCTTCAAAGTTAAGGGTCCTTTTTGTAATTTTGACAAACTTTAGGGACCAAACTTGTAATTATGAAGATACAAGGGTATAAAGTGTCAGTTCTTCAAACTTGGAGGACCATTCTTCAATATTCTTCAAATCTTCAAGGGTTTTCTTTGGAAAATTCCTCACTAGGGCTTGGTTCATCGTGCGGCTTCGTTTCCCGTGTTCGTTTTTGCGTGATTCTTGTGATCTTTTGTCATTTCCTCAATATCCGTACCTAAATTACACAAGCAACACACACAAGCATATATTTGGGTATTTTGATAATATTTAATGCATTTTAAGTCCAAAAAGAACGATGAGACCATGTATAAAAGCCGTCTCATCAAGCACAAAAAACTTGGAAAAAATAAAAACACCCAAAAGAATTTTCTTTGCTCATCCCCACGTTGTACGTGACGTTTATGCAAACTCGTAACCAAGCAAGACATGCATGTAAACGTAGAAACCGAAAGGAAGGAACGCCTTCAAGTGAAGAATCTCCTATTGACGAACCCATCGTAGAACAAGAAGCAACCATGGCTAATCGTACTACGATGGGGTTACTTCAAGCACCCACCGAGGGTTATGGAGAGGCTATTGTGATTCCTGCTATCCTTGCGGAGAATTTTGAAGTTAATACGGGTTTGTTGTCCATGATACAAAACAACAAATTCCGAGGTGATGAAAAGGACAACCCTCACAACAATATATCCCAATTCAGTCGTCTTACCGCCACTTGCAAGTAAAAGGATGTCTCGAATGACTCGATTAAGATGATTCTTTTTCCGTATTCCTTAGCGGGGCCCTCTAAAATTTGGTTTGAGAAAGAGCCACCCAATTCTATATTGACATGGAAGGATCTCGTTTCAAAGTTCGTGAACCAATTTTTCCTGCCCTCTAAGACTACGCACTTGAAGAACGAGATTTCAAAGTTTTCACAAGAGTATAATGAGAGTTTTTCAACGGCTTAGAATCAGTTTATGGAAATGTTACATGAGTTTCCTCATCATGGTTTTTCCGACTTGCATCAAATTGACACGTTTTACAATGGATTGAACGATCATGAGCGTGATTCTCTTTGAAGGTCTACGATTTCTTAGGATTTGTACAATGTTTGATTATCTATTGATTGAGAAGAGAAAAAAGAAGAAAGAAGATGAACTAGAGAGAGAAAGAGGAGAGGAAAAGGAGGTAGAGAGAGAAAGTGAAATGGAATTGATTAGAATAATGAATCACCAACCCCTCCTAACATGCTAGGAGGGGTATATATAGCCCACCCTACATGTGGGCTATATGGGCTATACATTTACTAACTAGATCACGAGCCCGTTACATTAATATATCGTTGGAGCGACCGATCCTTCATAAATACGTAAAGACGTATTTCCAACAATCTCCCCCTAAGGGAGGTCGCTCCAAGAAACAAAGTTCTAAATAGTCTATATCTCGTGATCTATGCTAACTAAGATGTGACCAAGACTTTATTGGGAAAAACTTATTTCCAACAATCTCCTCCTAAGGGAGGTCACATCTTTTTACAAAATCTTAAACCTATCATCTATGCTTGAGTCTTCGATCTTGTTCTTGTGAATATGCTTGATGTGATCTTTGACTTAAGTCTTGAGCATGTTTTCTTGCCTTGACCTTGTGCATTTGTCACTTGTGACATTCGCCTCTTCGTGACTTCATGTTCCACATACTTATAACTTTAAATTCTTGAAAGCTTCAGAGTTTGATACAGCGGAAGACTTGACCTTCAGACTCTCTTAAATTTGTTGAAGTACTAACCGTATGTAGTATAAGCATGAGGTGACGACTTCTTCTGGATTGTACACCGCAATGCCACCTTCTTGTTACGCTGCATAAGACAGTTAGCAACAAACAATATACACAGATGAAATGGCCTTGAACATTTCATTCTAATTCGGTAGCATTTTACCTCCGGTCGGTGAAGACCGTTGGACGATATTAAATATCGTACTTGTGGCAGGTAGTTTCAATAAAGAACCTCCTTGACAAGATTTCGCGGGTAAACTGGTTCTCTTTACTCGACCGTCCAAAGCTGACTGCGAACGTAAAGAGTGAATCATTTGGATAATATTATCCGTATGATTTGAAGCCGTCAATTCATGTTCCTGGAACAAGTGAAGTTCAATTAAGAACCGCACCATCGTTGCTTTCCAGTTGTCACGAGCTTGATTCGTATAGAATCTTGCAAGTTACCTACCAAGTGCTGTTTGAGGTTAACACTAGAAGGATTTCCACTCATCACTGTGAACACTATAGAGTGTCACTATGAGTGTTCTGGCAAGATCACTAAGATATTGCGTAGAGGCCTGGAACGTGTTAAATTCATTTAAGAGTTTAAACCACTGTTGCTTTCCAGTTATCACAAGTTTGATTCATAAAGAATCGCACAAGCACCTACCATGAGCTTTTTGACGTTCGCTCAAGAAGGATTTCCATCTTCATTGTAAATACTTTCGTATTACTCGGATGTTCAGGCAAGATCATGAAGATTTTGCGTAGGACTCTTAATATCTTTCTTACTTTTCACATTGTGTGAACAAGCAAGGAATAATGAAAATGTGTCCTAATGAGATATATGATGATCTCAAATGGCTCTAGACTCGATCGTGCATTTTGGATTTTAGTGATCGGAGGCTGGAGAGGAGTGCCACCTTTCAATACCAATTTATTCGGATTGAATAAATCAATAGATAATGTGTTGTCTCTGTGTGATTAAAACAAATATCTTTTGAGAGATATCTGAGTTAGCTGGGATGGGTTGTGCCTTGCATCACTGGGTCCATGATGTCTATCTTCAATATCAAGAATCATTAAAAATGATCTCAATAGCATATGAATTGATCCGATTTCTGCCTAAGGTTGTAAGGAGGGCTTCTTTTTTACACCCTTTATCTTTACAATTCTTTTTCATTCTTCAACCCCTTCAATGCTTACCAATACGTCATAACTAGCACCTTGTTGTGATTGCTCCAATGCTAACTTAAGTACTTGGTCGGCATTCAGCTGCGTTCACAATCTTTCTCCATCTTTCCTAAGGACTACTATTTCTAGTTATGGAATGTCCTTGGGAAGATTCCTCCGGTTCTAGTGGAATCATTGGACTTTAACCTATCCTACCATCCTTATGTTACCACAATCGTCATCGTCGTGAATTAAGATGTTGTGGGTAAGTATACGTCACCATGAAATCCATTTTAATATCCAAATCCATTTTGCTCCCCCTTAACATATGCCACGATATTCGAAAACATTTCGCACATGTTGGGATGAGCCAACACATTAAGTCAAACCATTGAATTAATTGATCTCATATTAAATCACATTTTCTCCCCATATTAAAAATATTAACCCAATCGATGTTTTTAATATCAATTGATTTAATGAGATTTTAAGAAAGTTTGGGAAGAAAAATGCAAATCCGATTAAATCCATTTATCTTCATGATTTTTACAAGCTCCCCCTCAAATTAATGAGGGTATACTTGAAACGTAAATTAAATACCTTTTAAACACAAGTGTAAGGTATTTATCACGTGCAAAAATCATATATGATAATGTATTCACAAGATTAGCAGTTTATGAGGTTGGACCTGAATGATGGAGAACATCATATGAAAGAAGCACATGCTTCTTGTTCACGAATGTTGGTCGCCTCATCACGTCTGAAGTTATCTCTTGACTCCATGTGTACGATTGATATTGTTGTCTTGACACCAACATGTGAACTTGGCACTTTCGGCGTCAAAGATTCTGAACGCTTGACAATTGCTCCCCCTCAATTGTTGACCCGTGTTCTACTTAAAGAGCTGTAGTCGTCGTTTGAGTAGTCGCATCGTCTAGTATGTAGATATCAATTGCAACGAACTTTGGATTGTGGAGTTGATAATTTCGGATTCAGAAGTACAAGATTTCCGGTGAAATGCTTGACTTCAATGTGAAAAGCGGGTTACTATCGGAAATAATAGCAAACCATATGGAGCATGTTTTAAATCTTTTAAACTTCTGCTCGAACTTTATTTACAACCCCGTGTCATTATTGAATGACATTTCTAGGTTCGTAAATATTATCGATTCCAGAAGTCATGCTCTTTTTATCAAAACGTTTTTGAACACACAATTTTGAAAGATTTAGAAAAACCTTTTGAGAAATTCTTGAAAAATTGTGTTCAAAGTTTTGAAAACCAATTACTTGAGCTTAAGATTTGGAATATCTTAGGAAAGCTCAAGTCCGAGAAGTTGTAAACTTCTCGTTGTAAGGATAAGTTACCATCGGCGATAACCTTTCCTTTTATCTGAAGAACGAGTCCTAAGCTGACATTTACTTAGAAGTCGTTTTCATGAGCTTGAAAACTTTGATTGTTTTAATGGAAAGCTCATGACCGAGAAAGGTTAATTTCTCGTTATGAGGAAAAGTTCTCTTATTTAAAAGATACACTTTCCTTCCTGAGCTTAAAACTTCGAATGTTTTAATACAAGCTCATGACCGAGAAATGTTAATTTCTCGTTATGAGGATAAGTTATCATAAAAGATAATCTTTCCTTTATTTGAAGTTCGAGTTACAGTTTGACATTTAACTGTAAGTCATTGTGCATGAGCTTAAAAACTTGGAATGTTTTTTGATATAAGCTCATGCCCGAGAAAAATTAATTTCTCGTTGTAAGGATAAGTTTATCATCGGCGATAAACTTTCCTTTCTTTGATGCACGGGTTATCGTCTGATATTTAACGATAAGCCATATACACGAGCTTAAAACCGTTGAATAGTTTTAATGAAAGCTCGTGTCCGAGAAAAATGAATTTCTCGTTTTGAGGGTAAGTTATCGTTGACGAGATAAACTTCCCTTTCTCTGAAGTTTGGGTCACAGACTGTGATTTGAATGTGAGCTTTGTTCACGAGCTTAAAACCATTGAATAGTTTAAATGTAAGCTCGTGTCCGAGAAAATTTAATTTCTCATTTTAAGGATAAGTCATCATCGGGATGAACTTTCCTGTCTTTTGAGAGTGAGTTACAGTCTGTTATGTGACTGTAAGTCCTTGTGGTAAGCTTAACCATGAATCCCCTAAGACACTTGTTTCTCTAATATCTGCTTCTTCAGCAACCAAACTCTAAGAGTGTCCTTATTTGAACGGTATACAACGATTGGACCGCTTCGTTCTTTTGGAACATCAACTTTGGTACCTGCATTCTCATTAGGAATTTACATGCTTTGACGTGGGTTAGCGATATCAATTATAGAAGCACATGGGGGTTCACAGTTGGCTTTACTTGTGTCAGAGGCGACCTGAGTAGATGATTCACTTATCTTAGCTGGCAAACATTTCCTTTTATAGAAAACCCTAAGTTTAGGCTTAAGTGAAGTATCATCTATATCAATTTCCTCCCTAGTAGTCTTAGTAGAATCAGAGACTATCCTAGTTAAAGGGCACTCGTTTCCTACAAGAGTGAAAGTTCTACCAGTGGGGCTCCGAACTTTACCCATGGGTTTGATTTTAGCTATCCACTGGGTTTTAATTCTAGCACGGGAGTTCACCTCATCAAGTAATTTCTTGACACAAGAATCATGATTTGCCGTAAAGACACATTTTCTACATGTTTTACAAGTAGCATATTTAATGTCCGAATAATTCCTAGATGATTGATCGATGCTCCTAGGAGACGTCATGCTACGGTTAGCAGTGTTGGGTAATCTAGAAGGCATCTGACTAGGTTGAACATTTCTATCTCTTACATGTGTCTTTTGAATGGCTTCCCATTGACCAAAATCATGGCACACATCATTTGAACTCGTTCTAGACGTGTTCTTTGAACTATTCTTAGAGAAACTAGAGGCAATCATATGATTAGGTCTTACTAAATCTATTTTGGTCATATTGGGCCTAGTTGATGGAGTGACTGGTCTAGAAAGATGAACGAAATCAACTTGGGAGGCAAACCGCGGTCTCGAGGATTGTGGTCGCTCGGATCTAAATGCAGTCGGTTGTCTAACGAACTGATTTGTAGGCGGTTTCCCCAAGATTGATGGTTTTTCAAGCTTAGTGTCCACACTAGGTCCTCTATTTTTCCTTAATTCGTTTTTCAACGCAGCTATAGCAAAGACCTTTTCCTGAACTTGAGCCTTTAACGTTTCATTTTCTTTGAGCAATTTATCTTGGGATGCCAATTTAGACTCTAGTAACTGAATTTGTTTCAAAAGATTTTCCTTTTCAGCTTTAGAATCTAAAACTTTTTGATCCAATTTTCTTTCAAGAACAACGTTTGACTTTTCAAGTTTTTCAAAGTATGTTTCAAATTTGTTCGTTTTCTTAGAAAATTCAAGTTTGGCATCCTCAAGATCTTTTGATTGTTGAGCTACAATCCTTTCGAGCTCTCTAATCTTAGAATCAGAAGCAGTCAATGAAGTAGTCAAAAGACAATTATCATGATGTTTAGCATTTTGAACACTTTCTCCCCCATTATGACTCACATCGGATGAATCGGAAGTGGTATTTCTATCACTCTTTTCCTCCTATGTTTGTCTTAATTAGGTTCAGAAAGCTTAATATGCGGCATGGCATCAACATATACATCATAAACAACATTACATTGTACCATGTTTGCAGGCTCTTCGTCATAAACGGGTAAGGTGTCATCAAAAGAGATATCGTGAACATTCCCTGACGTGCCACTGGTATCATGTTGTCCTCCTGATTCCGTGCTCTTACCATCGTTATGCTCCAAGTTGTCAACCGTATGACCATTCTCCTCTTGCATCTGCGTCATTGATTCTTGCACTCCATTATCATACGCTTGCTGAAGTTGTGATCTTTGATAAATCGAAGACGAGACCGATGTCATGAGTTTCAATATTGTATCACGGAAAACTCAAAGCTCGGTATGTGTATCTCGAAGAAAAGATTGGCAAATCACTGAACTTTCAGACTTGATGATATTGTATTGGAGGAAAGGCGTGAGTTGTGTCACAAGAGTCTTATATGCAAGTGCCGATGCAGAGTGATTAAAGTTGTCATGGTTGAGTTGCTCGGCGAGTTGGGTCAAAGTGGTGAATATTGAGTCGATGAATATATGACGATCTTGACCAAAGATTGTCGCAAATTCGCTCCCTCCTTGAATCGATGAAAGAGTGACAAGATGAGACTGAAGCATTCGAAATGAAGTAATGCCACGTTCTCTAACTTTGTTTTGCAAATTATGCGATTCTCCCTCGTTTGATGTCGACTTCAAAAAATCCATTGAATTCTGTGGTTGTTTTCGTGATTTTGCAGTTCGTGAATAAATTTAGAAACAGAAAATTCACGGAATATGACAAAACCAACGAAAGATCCGTGAGTTTCTTGTCAGCTCAAACGTAGATAAAACAAACCCGATCAAGAAACCGTCAGCAAAATAACCTTGGCACTTTATCACGTTGTCACAACACTTTTGTCACGTCGCTTTGTCCCGACTATAACTTAATATCCCGAAATTTTCCAAAATAAAATTTGAATAAAAATAAAAATAACAATTGATTATTAAAATAAAATTAATATCCAAAATAAAAATTTTCCAAGTTAAAATTAAAATAAAGAAAATTGGAATAAAATAAAATGATGAAAAAATCTGGAATATACAGTGTCCAAAGAAAACTGATAAGTATTAAACGTGTCCAAAGAAAACACGTGGCTGGCACCAGCTTTGGTTACTCCGCCTGCTTATCTTTGATATAAAAACTCAAAACCTAAAACTAGCCTCCTCAAAACTACCGCCCCTCTTTCCTGTTCCTAATATCTATCTCTCTCAACAAATCTATACTCCACCGTCCTCTTTCCTGTTCCTAATATCTCTCTCTCTCAACAAATCTATACTCCACCGTCTAATTTCCTCCGTCTCTTATTTTCTCAAAAAAAACTGAATCTGTCTCTCTTCTTCCAAATACCTCAAAACAGATCACTAATCTCAACAACCAAAAAACTAATCTCTTTGAATGAATCACTTTACGAATCACCAACACGATCATCTTAAAAATATAAATCAAACCCTATTTGAGTTCGTTTGAACGAGTACCAGACGTGAAGAGGTCTTCAAGATCCGTAAATTGGGTCTCGGGTAAGATTAGTTAAGAATTGATTGTTGCATGTCGGTTTGTGTGATGAGTTTAAATCGAAATATAGATTGAGTCTAACATTCTTGTTATACTCGAGTCTTGGATGTTTCGAATATTAAAAAACGGTTGAAAACTCAACACTGATCAATGAAGATTATTTAGATCGTGTTTAGATCTTATTAAAGATCTTGATAAAGATATCCGAAACACGAACTAAGAAACTGAGATCAATTTGTGATGATGATTTAATTGTTTGAGTCGAAGTTGAGTTTTGATAAATTTGTTGTGTGAGTTTGATGAGGGTGTACGAGTGGTGTTTGGAGTTGAGTGATGTGAGATGGAGTTGTGTGTTTGATGAGAGTCTAGGGTGAGTGGATGTGGCAGTCGAGACTGTTGGTTGAAAATGATTTGTGGAGTCGAGTTTTTGGAGTTCTTGTGTGTATCGAGAGACTCTTTGTGTTGATATTTGTTGTAGTCGAGGGTGAGGGTAATGGGTGTGAGTCGATGGTGAGGGTCTGGCGATGTTGGGTTCGAAAGAGGGTGTCCAGTTTGAGTTCAGTTTTCAAAGGTGGTCGAGTCTGTGTTGAGGGTCGAGGGTGTGTAAGTCTTGTGATCTGTTTTGTCGAGTCGGGGTGAGAATGGTTTGGTCGAGGGTGAGTTTGAGAGTCGAGGTTGTTTACGAGTGAGGGTTAGTGGAGTCTAAGAAAAAATGAGTGTTGTTGTTGAGACTATTGCGGTTGAATCTGTTGAGTCTTTAAATTCCCGTTATATTTGAATCGTCTTTAGTTCATTCAACCGTTCATGCGGAATAATGATTGATCCAGAATAACTGGTTGATCCGTAATAACTGGTTGATCCGGAATAACTGGTTGATCCGGAATAACTGGTTGATCCAGAATAACTGGTTGATCCGGAATAAACACTTTCGTACGGAATATACTGTTCACTCGGAAAAAATCTTTCATTCGTAAAATCTCAAAAACTGATTGATTGGATGACGAGATTTGGACAATGGGACAATGGGACAAAAACTGATAGAATACCCAGACACTCAAAATCTATTAAGAAAAACAAATAAAAATAAAATAAATAAATAAATAAAAATAAAATAATAACAGTCTGTAACTTATCCTCAAAACAAAAACTGATATGAAAAAAACCAACAAAATTAATAAAAGATTATATCGAATACTGATGATCAAATAAATAAACTGTTTGACAGGATAAGAAAAATGATAAGAAAAATAAAAAATATAAATAAAAATAAAAAAAATAAAAAATTGATACTTTTGATTTTCAAAGATTAAATTGAAAGAAAACTGATTATTTTAAAAAAATTGATAGATCTAAAAAATTGATTCTAAAAAATACGTGACACCAAAAATATTAGAAAAGATTTTAGAAAGAAAAGATTTTTATCACCAAATCAAAAGATAAAAAATATGCAAATCCTAAGATTCAACCATGGCTCTGATACCAATTGAAGGTCTATGATTTCTTAGGATTTGTACAATGTTTGATTATCTATTGATTGAGAAGAGAAAGAAGAAGAAAGAAGATGAACTAGAGAGAGAAAGAGGAGAGGAAAAGGAGGTAGAGAGAGAAAGTGAAATGGAATTGATTAGAATAATGAATCACCAACCCCTCCTAACATGCTAGGAGGGGTATATATAGCCCACCCTACATGTGGGCTATATAGGCTATACGTTTACTAACTAGATCACGAGCCCGTTACATTAATATATCGTTGGAGCGACCGATCCTTCATAAATACGTAAAAACGTATTTCCAACAGAAAGAAAAGAAGAATGGGCTTTGGCCCATGACCCGACTAATAACATGTTAAGTAAAAACTCTAGAAAAACTTAAAACATCATTTAGGTTTTACAGAAAAGTTTTCTTCTTGCCTCCTTTGTGCTTCTTGCCGCCGGCCACCATAAACCATAAGGACAAACCGGACAATTTTCTTGTTGATCATTCGTGTGTACGTGATCGTGTTCATAACCTTTTCTTTCCACGTGTTCGGTAAATTAAACACTTCCTTTTCTTTTAATTCTTTATTGAATTCATGTTTTATTTAACTAATCTTAAAAACAAGTGATTAAAAACATGTAGATTAATTAAATCTTGGAATTAAGGGGTGTTTGGTTCGGCTTTGGGTTAGCCGAGACACAACCGAGACCTCCAAGGGTCTCGGCTTGTTTGATCTGACGCCACCGAGACCCACAAGGGGCTCAGTTTGGGTTGTTATTCGAACGCAGTGAAGGGAAAACACCCCGACCGCAGGTCGTGGTGTGGTTTTGGTGTTGACCGAGAGCCATCCGAGACCCATAGGGTCTTGGGGTTATTTTTGGCTAAGAGTGGGAACCGAACAAACCTAAGCAGGGGGAACCGGTCACAACCGGTGTGAACCGGGCTCGGTGGGCAACCATGGCTCGGCAGTGGGTACCGAGAGCCACCAGTGGCAACCGGCTAGCCGGTCTAGCCACTGGTAGGGCTGTTGGTTTCGGCTTATATGTGGGACCGGGTTTCGGGCTCGGGTAATTTTTAAAACACGGGTTTGGGTCTCGGGTTAATTATTAAAATCAGAAAACATGTTAATTAGATTAATTAAAATACTTTTTAATTTAATTAATTGCATGACATAGGTTAAATATTAAAATTAATATGTATAACCTAAACTATTTAACTTAGCTTAATTTAATTAAAACATGTATTTTTAATTAAATTCTATATAACGTATAGTTTAATTAATTAACCAGTTATTTAATTAATAAGCTATAACCATGACTTGTATTATACTATTTAAACTTTAATTATTATTTATAATACATCTTATTTCTAATTATGGAAACTTACTCTTTTTGGAAACTTTCTATTTTTAGAAACTTACTATTTATGGAAACCTGCTATTTTTAGAAAGTTACTTAGTATTACAATACAAGTACTATAATACACTAATACATGAATAATACATAGTAGAACATCAGAGTAACTACAATTAACACAATAAACAGTAAAACATGACAGAATATGTGTAACAAGCTAAAAACACACGGAACCAGTAAAACACACGTAAATCAGACAACCATACACGTCCATATTTCTTATGTAGTATTATCCGTCGAGGCAGAGTAGTCTTCATCGTTTCATTAGCTTCTACTGGACATAAGGTACGGATTTTCCGTCCTTTAGTAAGGAAAATCTCTTCCTTCATTAGGATTTCCCATATGAAGCCAACTGTTTTCCCCAGTAGTCACAGATTAAATGCTTATGTTTTATTAGTTACCTTAGCCATATACATGTAAGACTAGTTTCACCTAGTTATGGATGTACCATAACCATAACACTAGAGGCACTAGTGTTATGACTTCACCATGGCGGAGTGATAGCTCGTGGCGTCTCTTTCAGTTATTTGGCCATTTATTTATTATGTTATCATGTGGGGCGTATGGGTGCATCCTAGTTACATGTTTCAGTCAGGATTTCATCGTGAATGTGGTGTGTGCCTTGCATCCTTCACAAGGAGCTGATCCCTCCTACCCATTTACCAATTAATTAGAGGCATCCCCTCTAATTGCATGACGAGGTCACCCCTCCAAGTATTCATGCACGTTGTTGACCTCATGCCATATATTGGCTTTTGGTACATTAACTATTACAGATTTTCATAAGTAACATAAGCTATGTTTTCAGAACTAAAACCAGTTAACATGACAGACAAATAGGTTTTCCAAGACTTATTAATTTCCGTTGCTATTCATGCTTTATGCTCTTATATGCTTTCATATTCTATGTTGTCCATACTTTATTGCATATCCGTGCACTGAGCGTTATGCTCAGTCATCTAATTTTCCATGTTCCCAAACGGCAGGTACCCAAGGTCGCAAGTAGGAACTCCAGAGTATGTGCATTCGGATTGGAAGCTATCCGGCCTCTTTTACCTTATGCATTTATTCATACTTTATCATACTTTACTTATTTTGGGACATTGTTTAGTCCTTTCATTTACAGTACTTATATTGCTTGTGTGTGAGTTACTAGACTACCGATGTTTGATTCCGGTATTTCTATTTATGGTCATGAATTTTTAGTCATTTACCTTGCATTCTTCGATGACATGCCATGATTTACTTTAGCATTCCATCTTAACAAATGGGATGTTACACAAACTATGTGTTTTTTAAAAGATTATATAGAGTATAATAAACAAAGTATTACTTGTTGTGGAAACAAAGTTCCTCTTTTGTAGAACCATCGAAGTAGTAGATAGTGTGCCATTTTTAACCATGTTATCATTAAGAGGAAGCTTTCGAGGTCGTCCACGACCTCTTTTTGTGAGTGGCATATTTTCATTTTTTGTTGGTGACCTGTATTTTTTATCTATAGATGTATACAAATTATAAATTGACAATGGAATCTTATTTAGCAAATACTTTACAAATAGTTAGAAATGGTTATATTAAAATGTGAAGATTTACTTGATGTGATGTCTGCCAGCGGATGACGTTGTGTAGTGGTAGGAGGGAGTTTTGATGTAGTCTCTAAAGATGTAGCTGCTGGAAAGTTGTATATTGGTTTGAAGTTAAAAACATTTGCCTTCCCCATGTTTGATTGTCCATTTACTGAATTTGCAAATAAATGGAATTGTGTAATGAGCAATATTATACATATATCATGTACGTGTATCCACATGTATACCAATTGTAAGTGTTATGTACTTACCTGCTCTTTGGATTGAACATACGAATTGAGTATAACCAAATTTGATTGTTTGTATCTCCCAGCATTAGTAATCCTTGCTTACGGTAAGTCATCAAAAGATATCACCCTGTTTTCTTCATTTAGTGTTTTGTTTGTCGATTTGAATTTGTTTTTTTTCTCATGATCCTCTGCAAAAGAATGATTAAATTTAGAAGAAACTTCAGACAGTCAGAATTTATACATGAGCTACTATAAAAAAAAGAAAATACCTTCAATGTGTTTGTTTGTGTCATAATAAGAGGATATCATCTTGGTGTTAGGATACAAATTATTCAGAAATATATTGTTTGATTGATCATTGTTCGGATTAATTTTTTTATGTTGTTGTTCATATCATGATAAAGATGCAGGTTTTTTTTGGTTGGAATTGGTAAAAGATGATAATTGTTGGGTGTTTTATGAGTTTACAAAATCATATATTGTGAAACTGATATGCATGATTTTAGGGAACTGATATGCATGATTGTATTAACATAAATGTTTTTAAATGTTTTTTTATATAGTCAATCTTGTATTAATCATATCCACCGATTTATAGGTATTTTAATACCAAAATGGAAATTTATGATAATTGTATATATTAATTGTTTTTGATATGATTTGGTTGCAAATATCTATAATCGTCGGCATTAAAAAATGTGAACCGAAATCGGTGGGAATAGTCACCTGCTGATATAGGGGCCTTTGTTAGTTCTGAATAGATGTTATACCATGGTTGTCCAAGTTCCTTTTCAGTAAATGACAGGGTCCGCTGCAACTTCTGTAGGTATGATGCAACATTTTGGTAAGATGGTTAAAATTTCCAGAATAAATGCAACTTGTATACAGATGATATGAGAGGCATGGTCATACCTTATCACAAAGCTTATGCAAATTGGTCATTGCAGCAGGTGACAATATATTAGGCCGAATGGAAGTTTAATGTATGACAGACCCTCATATGTTTATAGTTAATTAGTTAAAGGAATTGTTAACATGCATATAAAATCATAATGTAGATACTAAAAGTAAGCAACAGAAATGTATAGGTAGACAGCCAGTTAACACAAAACTCAATTTATTATTGTCTAAATGGGAAAACACCCCCATCAGAGCAAAATTATAAAATTGTTCAGCGCAACATAACAGAAAACACCAAAAACAAACAAACCAAATAAACCATTGTTCAAAATACGATATAAATAAATAAAGTCACAAAGTAAATGCCTTGTAATATGAATCCTGGTTATGCATCAGGTTCAACCTTCACTTTAACAATTTTTTTTCGCAACTGTCTGGAGCATCTGTTTGATAATAATCGTCGAGGTCAATTATCGTCCTTTTTCCAGAACTACCAGATCCTCTCTGAGAACTATCACTTCCTGTATCACTTCCCTTAGAGCTGCTTTGAGCATCCAAAATGTTTGCATCAAGTTTTGACACAGTTGCAGTGGTACTTGGACTTTCAAGGCTAAATGGAATTTGATCAATGGTATTGAACTCGGATACTTTATCATTGACATACACGGGGGTATGAAGATCAGCTGCAGCATCCTATGAACATGATATTTACGTATTAGTAATGTGTTGTAAATAAGAATAATAATAATTGTATGATAATAAAAAAATAATTATTTTATACCTCCTGGATGAAATCCTTTTTAAACCGGGTGATCATAGCTTCATCTGCTGACATCAGTTTGACTTGATATGCATGATTGTTCTTCTTAATATGATCATCTTTGTATTCAAATCAAAATAACAAAGTTTTGCCCAGCAAGGCATTCAGCTCACTTGGAAAGTAATCATCATGGTTTAGACCATGACGTTTGATGAGATCGGTACACTGTTCTCCACACAGTTTGGAAATCATGTCTTCAAAAAGTAACAAAGATGCAGATCTAGTATCATCGATGACACGAGTAATAATCTTGTACTTGTAAATATAAGTGTTTATAGTTTCAGTACATTTTGTTTTAAAGTGATGCATACATATCGTTTAAATTTTTTTGATAAATAATTATAGTAGATGTGTGGATACCTCATTCGAACAACAGAAGCATAAAATTTTTTGTGATAGTAGCAATTCTAAAGTTGGTTATTACTCTCAGATTGTTTGACAGAACTGCCACATTTTTCGCATCCCAAATAGGTCCAACTGTATTCACGATGTATCTTAAATTTTTTGGCAAAGATAATACAATGGAAGGGCTGCACAAAAATTTAAACAACAAATTATATCAAATTATATCAAATTATTGACCACAAAATATAAATAGATTTAAGTTATTTGGAGGTTGGACAATATCGTAGCAGAATCCCTTATAATTCCGACCATCTTCTTTTGTGCCCCATCAAAAAAGTATCCGCTGTAGGTATTTTTTTACAGGAGTATACTCTTAAATTGTTTGAGCTTCTGGATCAAATACATCCCTCTGTGCATACTTATAGCAATTGAGTAAAATATTTTAAAATTTCCAATTAAAACAGATATAGCAATTGAGTTTTAATGAACTGGAATAATGTGATACCTTTGTCTAAAGGCTGCAATTTCTGGAAGATCCTCATTTATGTACACCTTTGTAGCATACATAGCATTTGAGAGAAGGAGGGTTTGACTCCGTTGTTCATATAAGTTTGAAAAAATGGTAAGTAAGAAATACAATGTATTTGTGCATATTTGTTTAAAAGATATGTATGCTTAACATTAAAGTACTTGACTTTAGCTAATTGCAGTATAAGGACACCATGACCAAGTGTGTTTCTGTCATCATACAACTTTGAAAACTTTTGAAACCAATCATCAAAGAAACACAATTCTAGCTGGTCACCTCTATTAAAAATGAAATCACAGCAAAGAAACACAATTCCAGCCAAACATGAATTCACTTGAGTATATTACACATATATTTTTACTGTAAAAAGAAAAGTATTATCATACCTACAATCCTCAAGAAATATGGTCCTCCTTAGTTTGGTAGTACCAAAATAACTAAAAGGAATAGCATCTGAAATGGACATAACCGTTCCATTGAAATCTACATAATTATAAGTAAGTTAGGTGAAATTATAACAATATAATGGAAATATGTTTGTAAAATAATCAAACTAGCCAGATAATTCTGACTCTTTGAATGTTCTGGCTGTAAACACCGAGAAATGTTCCAACTTAAACCCATGTGGGTTGTTATCAAAACTAGATAGTCTAGCAACATAAGTGTTTCTAAAAAAGTTCATCTTAAATCTATGATGGATTAATGGGTGTTCGGAAGAATTAGAGTAGACCGAAGTTACCGATTTGGTAACATGCACCTTCATCCATTAACATTTGGAACTTGTTGATGTTGTCTTTCTTACAGGTTGCTTGCACACGATTACCCTTCCCAACACATGTACAAACATTTAAATACTATATTTGATAAAAGAAAAAAACGTTACGGATCTTGATAGACATGCTTATACTTAGTAATTCGTGAGGTTAAAAATTAAAAGGACCTGTTGATCTTGCAAAATCATGTCAAAACTCCAGACTTCGTTAAGTCTCCCAATTCGGTGAGCTTTCCAAACACTGATGCACCTTGCCTGGATTTTCATGTCATCAAGCATGGTATCGGGATCAGACAAAGGAGTCATGTTAGGATCCATGTTCTCTACTAAAAAAACACATTGATGTTAAAAGAAAGATCATAAATATATATTGTTAACAGTACACACGGACAAGAAGATGACCAGAAGTATACCAATTCTTGGTGAAGTTTAAGAAAGGTAATTGTTTATGTTAAACGCACAATGGTATTTATAATTGGTCAATTAGGTTCACCTTTTGTTTTAAAATTCGAAATTCAATTTTTTTAGGGATTTTATCAATATTAAAGATACACGGGTTTAAAATTAACTAGCCAAGAAACCAGGGAGATGTTGGAAATACGTTTTTCGTATTTAGAAAGTATCGGTCACTCCAATAATATAGTTATAGGCTCGTAGTATTGTTTAATTGTTATTTACATTAGCCTGACCCATCATGTTCATGGGCCAGAGGCCCAAGTCCACTAAGGGATTTGGTATATAAACCCCTTTACACCATGGAAAGGGGTGTTGGTTGTTTACTTATCATTTCACATAATAAAAGTTTTCTTTGTTTCTCTCTCTAGAAAACAACAACCCTCTTGATTAGATCTAAGATTATCATTATTCTACAATTGGTATCAAGATCCATGGAGTGATTTATGGTTTTGATTAGTGTTGTTATTTAGTTTTTGATTGTATTAGTGGGTTTTAGGCTAGTTTATCTCAAATATTGAATTTTTTTTGTGATTTTATGGTTTGGGTTTGTAAACAAATCATCTACAAAGTTGTTGTATTTATTTGGTTTACGTGTTTTAAAAGAAATAAAAAAAATTTCGATTTGAGTGGTGTTTTAGTGGTATTCATTTGAGATATTTGTGTTACTGTTAAGCGTACAGTTTCTCTTTCGTAAAAGGGTTTTAGGAATACTTCTGACAGTTGCCTTTCGTAAAAGGGTTTTAGGATTAAGTCTGAAAGGTTGGTTTCGTAAAAGGGTTTCGTAAAAGGGTTTATTCATTTTGTTACGAAAGCCTCAAGTTACGAAAGAAATTTGTTACGAAATCTTCAAGTTACGAAAAGACTTTGTTGCGAAAGCTTCGAATTTGTTACGAAAGGAATTGTTACGAAAGAATTTGTTACGAAAGGAATTGTTACGAAAGGAATTGTTACGAAAGGTCTTTGTTACGAAATCTTCAAGTTACGAAAGGACTAAGTTACGAAAGGAATTTTGTTACGAAATCTTCAAGTTACGAAAGGAATTTTGTTACGAAATCTTCAAGTTACGAAAGGAATTAGTTACGAAAGCATTTTGTTACGAAAGGAATTGTTACGAAAGGAATTTGTTACGAAAGGATTTTGTTACGGAAGGATTTTTGTTACGAAAGCTTCAAGAAAGCATTTTGTTACGAAAGCTTCAAGTTACGAAGGAAATTTGTTACGCAAACTTCCATCAGTTACGAAAAGTTTCAGTATCAATTGTTACGAAGGTTTCACAATCTCAAAAACAGTTACGAAAGCTCCACAATATCAATTGTTACCAAAGTTTCTCAACCCCCAAAACCTGACAACAACAACACTGTTTCATAACTTTATTTCATTGCTCGATCAAAAGGTAATCTCTTTTTACATCAAGTGTTTAAAAATGAATCCTCATTCATTTATGCCGACAATGACATTGCTTACCGATATTTCAATCATCTCGGGTACCGATACCCGCCTACCATTGCTCATCAAAGACTTATTTGAAGCATGGCAAGGTCGCATGAGAACTTATATGATGGGTAAACCCAATGGGAGACTTATGGTTCAATCCATTGAGAAAGGTCCACTCGATTGGGGACAAGTTACTGTCGACAATGTGACGTGGCCAAGGTTGTTTCATGAATTAACGGATGCTAACAAAATCATTGCCGATGTGGATGAAAGGGCTGTTCAGACCATACTTCAAGCTCTTCCACCCGATATTTATCGAATGGTAAGCGAACACACAGTGGCAAAGGATCTTTGGGATCGCTTAACTGTTTTGTTACAAGGGACTTCACTAACTAAGCAGGAACGATAGTGTCAATTGTATGACTTGTTTGATAGGTTCACATACATTCCAGGGGAAACACTTCATGACTACTACTGGCGTTTCACTACTTTGATGAATGATTTGAACGTGTATAATCTAAGGATTGCCCAGTTTCAACTAAACACCAAGTTCTTGAACACGTTTCCCCAAGAGTGGAGCCAATATGTCACTGATGTTAAAATGATTCGGGATTTGCACAAGTCAAATTTAGATCAACTCTATGCTTTCTTACAGCAACACGAGAAACACGTGATCCAAAAACGCATCTCTCAGGAATCTTATTTTGAACCATTGGCGTTAATGGCAAATCATCTAACTTTGCCATATCACAATTCTCCGTATGCTTTGGGACACCAATCTTCCTATCAGCCATTGTATCAAACTCCAAGCTTTCCACAGTATTCGATCTTGCCACAACGACCTACATCTTATCAGCAACAATACTAGCAACCAGCAATATCATCACAAGGAGACTCACATCATTTACCGTATGCTTCACAACCATACTCACCTTATCAACCTCCAACAAACCCTGCCATCACTTACCCACAACATGAGGCTCCTCAACCCCATTACTCACAACATGTCAGTGCTCCTTCAAATCAGTTTGTAGCTCAACCAGCACCAGTATTCTATTGTGATGATGAGATTCCAGTCCCTGAGTTTAGACAAGGGGATAATCCTACTGATAAACTTGCTCAAATGTCTGCTTACATCACTCAAGCGTTGAATAAAAGAGGTTATAGAGGACCATCTCCAACAAACAATCAGTTGAGGAACTCTTCTAACTCTCGTCAACAAGCTACAATCCAAGATGGCAGAGTTACTGTGCAACCACTTCAGGAGAGACCCAGTTCATCTAATACTGGTGCATGTCCATTTAACACTACTACAAGGGGAAATAACACTGGCAAAATGTAGATGATCATATGTTATAACTACAAAGGGGAAGGGCACATGGCTCGGGAGTGCAAGCAACCTAAGAGTAAGAGGGATGACACATGGTTTCAGGAAAAGATATACTTGGTGAATGCTCAAGCACAAGGTCGAGAGCTCGATGAAGAAGAGTTGGCATTCCTTGCAGATCCAGGAGTGTAGTTATTTGTGATTATATTGTTGAGTTTCCTAAATTATAGATTGGTTATTTTATGGATTTAAAAATCATCTGCTGGAAACAACTATCATATCAATAGGTCCGAAAAACTTAATTATTCATATATTCTATGTATATAAAATTTGATTTCATTTTCTCCAAAGTATAATAAGGATATCTTAAAAGTTGCCATATCTACAGTAAAATCATACATTTAAAAACAATAAACGTACCACATATAATTAAATCGTCGATCCATCTTGATAACAATATAATAGATACCACATACAATTACATCGCATATCCATCTTGATAAGAAAATAATTAAAGGAAGCCATAATAAGTTATTGATTGACAAATTCGATTTAGGGTTAGTAAATGTTGTGTTTTTTGATTTGTATGTATAGTGATTTGGGGTTGATTTGAGGTTGATTTGGGATTAATGATGATGTTCATGGTGTATTTTGGATGTGTCAAAAGATGATAATTTTTTTGATATGAACTGCCGACACCACACATCATTTGCCAAAACATAGATAAGGTTAACATTTATTGCTCAAAATAAGTATTGCTATACCAACCGTTGATTATTTAGTGAATATACACGTGTAGTTTTCTTAATTATTTGCTTTTAGATCAAAAAATTTCAAAAGCTTTGTTTATATGATAGGTAGATGATATATAAACAAGTGAAAATTGCATATTTAAGGGAAAATACAAACATGCTGGCCACAAGTTGACTCAAATTTGAGTAAATTATCGACTAGTGTCATACATAAGTGAACCACATTCTCAATTAAAAAATTTGTTGTAAAAAGTGCAACACATATCTTTTTTATAAAATTCTGAAGAGACAAAACATACAAATGTTGCGCAGAAATTTCAGTAAATAAACTAAAGTACATGAATTACTTTAAGGGTTGTTTAGACGTACACGGTTTAAGGGGCTGTTTGGACGAATACAGTCTAAGGTGCTGTTTGAACATATACGGTCTAAGGGGTTGTTTGGACATATAAAAGGTTGTTTAAATGTTCCATAGTTGAATCTCTTTTGGTACTTGCTTTTGTATTACTAATAAGTATAATGATACAACCCTATTTATAAATTAATTACCAATGCATAAACCTAAATACCACATTGTTGTCATGCAATCAAGACTCACTCAAACCAAATCTATTTCACTTATATATTTTATAATATAATAATGTCACCGTTTAAAATTATTTTATATTGAACCAACCTCTTTTAATCATTATGTTACCCATCCCTTAAAGCCCATAACCACAACTTAGCATGCCGTTAAAAAGTTAAAAGAAACTATAAAATGACATTTTACTAGTGTTTAATATCCTTACTGCATTATATTTAGGGTTCTTTTGATAATATTGCATCACAAGTATCAATGTATTATAATGTGATACATGTAGTTTTACAGCATAACAAAATAACAAACCAATAACTCAAAAATGATCTTTTTGTATGAGTAAACCAAATAGAATCATAATATACACAAGTAAATAATCTCCTATATTTCTATCTTTTGTATATTGCATTTTCAGTGGTTCATTGATAACTATACAAAATGCACACCAAGTCTCTGCTTATTTAACACACTAACAAAAATTATGAACAAAAAAACCACCACTATGACTTTAATTAAAGATCATCTACACTTCCTAGTAACGGAATACTCTTCGAACTTTTTGTTCAAATTCACTACCAGCAAATAGAAACTGTTAATGAAATGAATGCCTAAAAACATTATTTGTAATAAATATTTCTTAGTTTTGGTCACGACAAAGTGTAAAAACATTTATCTTCGAAGATAATCGAAAGACAAATTATTCAACAAACACTATCTATTAATGCAAGGATGTCTAAAAACGTTACTTGCACTTTTTGGTCTCGCTTTGTTTTGATTACGACAATATATAAAAACAAGCATTTACGAAAACAACGAAAATCGAATTCTTGAGTTCACTTATTTTTCATATTATCTATTATCACTTAAGGTATGAATAAACAAGTTCTCAACCTAACTAAGTGATCAGGGATCTATTTTTTTTTCTTAAAACTCACTTTTTATTAAGAGTGACAAAAGTTTTTAATAAACTTTATTTTTAAGAAAATGTTTTATAAAAATAGAAATTGAAAATTTGAATATGGCATATTCCATTTGGTTTAAGAATATTCTTTGAGGGTAAAAACTGCAGTTGGAACTTCACCACTAAAAGACAAAAAGGAGCGTAGTCTACGACCGTGGTTCGAAATATAGGGGTCTGGTTCCTTATCGATAAGGAATCGCGGGCCTATTTAAAGAACCGCGCTCAGATATGACTGTTGGGCTCTTGTCTTATAAATAGTGGACCATTTCTAGATTTTCATTTCACCTCTTTTGCACACATATTTCCAGATTCAATCCACCCTCTTAAATGACTCAAATCCTTGGTTACTTGGTTGATTAATACTTGTTTAGAAGTGAATCTTTCTCCTCCCATCTCATCCTCTCTGTAGAAAGTAGAAGGGGGGAGGGGGTGAATAGTTTCTTAAATTTACTTGTTAAAAGTGGGTTTTCAAAAATCATTTTCAAAAACTTAGGCTTGAGCAAATATGTGAAATCTTCTTATACACAATATGGACAAGGGATAGTGCAACTAAACTAATAATCACAAGTATGTGCAAGTAAATAATAAAGAATGTAAAGAGATAAGGAAAAGAAAGATCAAACCAAACACCAAGGATTTATAGTGGTTCGACAATAAAGCTCACTCCTCGTCCCTACTCCACTCCTTGACTACTCCTTACTCGAGAGTTCACTAATCAACAAACTCCTTAAGGTGGAGAAACCGTACACAACGTCGCTTAACCAATTTCCGACTCTAAGCTAAAAGTCGAGCCCTAATCTTAGCTAGGACCAATCTACACCAATATACTTTGAGGACTAAGTATTAATCTTACTACATACACAACTTCCAAATAGACACAACTATTTGGATCTTCACAACACAACTTACAAATAACAAAACTACTTGGATCTTCACAACACAACTAAAAAGAAAGAATAAAACTTGATCTTAAATAGATCTTGAGGTTGGCTCAACACTTCAAGGATGAAAGTGTTCTTCTCTTTGCAATTGGAGAGGAAGAGATGGAATGAGAAAGATTCACTTCTACACAAGTAGTAATCAACCAAATAACCAAGGATTTAAATGATTTAAGAAGTACGATTGAATCTAGAAATTTGTGTGCAAAAGAGGTAAAGAGAAAATCTGAGAATGGTCCACTATTTATAAGACAAAAGCCTAACGGCTATTTCTGGGCGCGGTTCCTTATCGGTATGGAACCACATAGGCATTTAAGGAACCGTGTTCGTAGACTCTGCGCCCTTTTGTCTTTTAGTGGGCTAGCCACATCTGGTGGAATAGTTATCCTTAAAGGTTATTCTTAAACCAAATGGAATATGCCATTTTCAAATTTTCAAATACTTAATTTAATAAAACATTTTCTTAAAAATAAAGTTTATGTTGGGAATCTAAGTTTGTTAGATTTCCCTTAGTCATAGATTTAAACTTAAATTAAGCTGTTTAAAATAAACTTGCCTGTGCCTAGATGATATGCAAGTAACCCAAGACTCATAGAGTTCTAAGTCTCTGTTAGCAACCACATAGGATTCCATGTTAGAGACATTGTCAAGGAAGTCGAAGATTACTTGAAGACATACTCATTGGCTATGATGGATAATAGCCAAGATGTATCAGGGACTCTGAGTGGTTGAGTGTTAACAGGGGTGGCAATACCCTATTAACACTCAGTACACTTTGGACATACCTAAGTGTTTAGGCGGGAAGTTATGGAGCCTAAGATACACGGTATGAAGAAAAGGGAAACTATGTCAGCTCTGTTTCCCTAAAGCTTTATGGCAGATTACCAAGAATAGAAGAGCATCTTTTGACAGATGTCTGACATTGTCTGTTTTGTGTAGTCACCATCAACCAGTTATCAATTCAACCTCGTACCACTATAAATAGGATATTTAGGCTAGAGTTAATGTTGTTCACTTTGATAGATTTCACACATTAAATCTTTAGAACTTAGAGAATGAAAAGTTGTGCCTGTGTTCTTAAGTTAGCTTTATTTTGTCTAAAGTGTACACAACACATTGTCCTCAAACTGTGTTATCCATAACACATGTAATACTTGATATACAATAGTAAAGTACTACGTTTGAAAACTATTTACTTGTGTTAATTATCTTTCTTAATCGTTTCAAGCTAGGTTTAGAGACTTTCAATTGGTATCAGAGCGGTGTTTGATATTTAAACCTTCATAAACATCGTTCTAAGTTTTATAATCAAGATCCACCATGCCTGAAACGAGCAACACCCCACCACCACCACCTAATTTGCTTTCTGGGAACAACACACCACTACCTCCAAATTCACCAAGAGTAACCCCCACTCAAAATGAAGACGATATTCCTCAACTTCTCGACTCAAAAGGTGGATCTCATGTCACTAATGTGCCAGTATTTGATGAAGATGACTTTGCAAGTTGGAAAAGTCAATTTCTTGTCTATCTAGATGGACTTGAACCATTTCTGCTAAAAATTCTAGAAAATGGACCATATGTTCCCACGACGCTTACCTCAACTGATGAGAATCCTCTTCCCAAACCTCTCAAGCAATGGACTCCAGCTGATAGGAAATTGGCAAACCAAGATAAACGTCTCAAAAGCATTATCGTTTCCTGTCTCCCAAAACACATCATGAAATCAGTAATTCAATGTCTAACAACCAAACAAATGTGGACAAACCTAATCCTAGGCTTCAGTTTAACGCTTTCAAGGCTCTTGAAGGTGAAAAGGTACAACAGACGTATACAAGGCTGAAGATTCTTCTCAACGACCTTGCTATGAATGAAGTCACCATTGCTCAAGCTGAAGTAAACGCCACCTTTGTCAACAGCCTTCCCAGATAATGGCTGAGCATGAATCAGACCTAGAGAGCCAATAACTCCATCAAGAATTATACGTTGGCTCAGCTATATGGAAAATACAACTATGAAGAAGGGCTGATTGATACCATATACAAATCTGAGTCTGAAAGATTTGTAGTTCAGGGAGCAGCATCCAAAGCATTACACACTCATGACATCGATTCAGATGTTAAAGAAGATACTCGTAGCAGCCAGGAATTCTTGACAGACCTTAATGCTGAGTTTCATGAAAGAGGTTTACTATCTAATCAAAGAAGATTCTACAAAAGGTCAGGGAGAGTAGGATAAACTAGTAAACAAACTGACAAATCCAAAGAGACTTGCTTTGCCTGTGGAAAACTTGGAAATTTTCAAAAATACTGTCCATCCACAAAAACATCCTCACGATCTTATCCTTCATCATTGAAACCTTATAAGTTCAAATCACAACAAAACAACTCATCTCACCAATCCAACTCCTCTAATAATGAGAAAAATGATTACAAGAACAAATACAAGGCACTAAAGGCTGAATTGGAACAAATGAATTTGAAGTTAGAATCTCTGTCTAAGAAGAAAAGGGATGATAAAAGGACAGATAAAGGGTTTGTAGCAAAAGCTTATGATTGGAATGATGAGCCGCTGGTATCTGATGAAGAAGACACTACCAGGGTCAGGGCTTTTATGGAAATTTCTGAGGATGAACCTGTTGTTGGAAAAGGAGATGCTAGACAAGGACAATGGGTTGACATCACAATGAAAAAGGCACACATGCTTATCTCTATGTCTGAAAGTGATGAACAAACACCATAGTTGATTTACACTTTGTTGAGGAACAAAGAAAGAACCTTCTTGATAAATTTCACTCTGTTAAACTTGAATTGTTAACTGCTAAGGCTGAATGTGAAACTTTAAAACAGGTTAACTCTGAAAACTTAACTCTTCAAGAGGTTAATAAGTTATCTTTAAGAAACAGTGCCTTAAATGATCAAGTAGTTGAACTACACAAGGTTATAGAAAAATGGATGTGCAGTAGGTTCACTATAAATGAATTACTTGATGATAAAGTTCCAGCTGACATGTCTAGGGCTGTTACTGCTAAGAGAAACAAAATAAAGGCCCTTAAGAAACCCAAAGAGATTGTTTTTAAATCTACAAAGACTATACATATGTCTGACCCACGTTTAGCTGATGTACCTGTCTCTGAAGAGGAAATTGATAACACTGCACCTTTACCATCTTTGCCTAAACTCTCTAGAGTTGAACCCAGTAGCTCTT
Source organism: Glebionis coronaria (assembly GCA_025667525.1). Classification (NCBI taxonomy): domain Eukaryota; kingdom Viridiplantae; phylum Streptophyta; class Magnoliopsida; order Asterales; family Asteraceae; genus Glebionis; species Glebionis coronaria. The sequence continues at coordinate 284,505,805 of CM046874.1, forward strand.
TTAGAGCAGCTAAGGCTGAACTCAAACCAGATGTTGAGACACCTCGATATAAGATTTTTGTTGTACCTGCAAAACAATCTGTTAGCAAAATGTCTATAACCCTGTCTCAACAAACCTTGTGAACAAAGATGAATCCTCAACTGAAGAACGCCTGTTATCTTTGATTAAAGAAGTAGAACTCTTAAAAGAACATATTAAGCCTTCCGCTGAATGCTCTACTTTCTCTGAACCTAAGTCTATTCTAGGAGAACCCAAAGGTGAAAAGTTAGTCAAACCCTACTGTAATGTGTGTAAAAGTTCTCATCACATGACCATAGATCATGATAAACAAATGGTTGTTAAGAGATCTCAGACACCTTTTAGGGACAAACAACATGCAACTAGAAGACCTTCAGGTAATTACAGACCTTACCCTCCCTGTAAATATTGTGGTTTTACAAACCATCACTCAGATGAGTGCAAGGACTTTCCAGGATGTGACATCTGTGGAAGGTACACCCATGACACAACTACCTGTCCGACAAATCGTCACAAGTTCTACAAGAACTCAAGAGTTGCTAATCAGCAATTCAGGTAACCCACTTGAAAGTGGGTTCACCATAGGAACTAATCTGTTTATATATATCTATGTAGAAACATCTCATGGAATTGGTCTGGTATCTAGATAGTGGCTGCTCTAGACACATGACATGAATCAAACAATACATGCACATATATTCAAAAGAGCCTGGTCCTAAAGTGGTGTTTGGGGATAACTCATCAGGCTACACAGAGGGATATGACTCAGTTAACTACAACGGAATAACGGTTACAAGGGTTGCATATGTGAATGGTCTTAAACAAAATCTCATCAGCATCAGCCAATTGTTTGATGCTGACTACAAGGTTTTGTTTACTAAGACTCAAGGAACCATATTCAACAAAAACAATGATTTGGTGTTAATTGCACCAAGAAGAAGAGATGTGTACATCATCAACATTGCCTCTTGCTCAGAAGACAGCTCAAATTGTTTTCTGGCTAAAGCCTCTAAAAGTGTCAATTGGCTGTGGCACAAAAGACTCTCTCATCTCAACTTCAAGAACATCAACAAGCTAGCCACACAAAACTTGGTTGCTGGTCTACCACCTGTGACTTTCACAAAAGACAAGACTTGTTCAGCTTGTGTTAAGGGAAAGCACCCAGGTCATCCTTTAAGACTAGGCAATCATTCTCTATCGACAAGTGCTTACATCTCCTTCACATGGATTTGTTTGGACCTGGTAAACCACAGACCATCAATCACAACAAATATACCTTGGTCATTGTTGATAAATTATCAAGGTATACATGGGTTTTCTTCCTTAAAAGAAAAAGTGATGCAGCTGATGCCATCATGTCCTTCACCAGACAGGTTGAAAACATGAATGAAGTTTAGATTAAAAGCTCTAAGAAGTGATAATGGGACTGCATTCAAGAATCAACAGCTTGAAGCTTTTTGTGATGAAAAAGGAATATCACAAAACATCTCTTCAGCTGGTACTCCTGAACAAAATGGAGTAGTTGAAAGAAGAAACAAAACATTGATTGAAGCAGCTAGAACCATGCTGAATGATGCAGCTTTACCAAAGAAATTCTGGGGAGAAGCTGTCCACACTGCCTGCTATGCCCAGAATAGATCAATCATTGTCAAACGACATGGAAAAACCTCTTATGAAGTTTTTAGAAAAAGAGCACCAGATGCCAGCTACTTCTATGTCTTTGGTTGCCCTGTCTTCATCTATAACTATAGGGATCAACTTTGAAAGTTTGACGAAAAAGCTGATGATGTTTTCTTCTTAGAATACTCTCCAACAGCCAACACCTTTAGAGTATTCAACACAAGAAGACAGGAACTAGAAGAAACCTTTCATGTCACATTCAATGAACATGATGACGTGATACAAAGAATAAGAACAGAAGGTGATGAAATTGATTTCAACGAAACTAGGTCTTTCCCAATAGATGAGTTCTCTGAACCAAGGCCTGTCTTTCATCATCAGCTACATACATATACTCTTAATCCATAAGTTCCTACATATGATCTGCTGTCAACACACATCATTGAGATTCCTTCTACTCAAGTGAAAGCTGAAAGTGAAAGTCAGCCTTCCACAAGCCCTTGTTCCACCTCAGCTAAAGATGACTCACCTAGAACTTATGATAGAGAAGATTCTCATGTTGTCTGTGAATCATCACTTGGTGAAATAGTTGATGCGGACATAGACACAGAGATTGTTTTTGAAGAGATTCCTCCTACTCAGCAAGATGAAACTCAAGTTGTGCTTTCATCCTCCACACCTGTCCCTGTCTATGACTCCCTATCTCCTCAAAGCAAATGGACAAGAGATCAACATATTCTTCTTGTCAACATCATTGGAGAACCTAATGCTGGGGTTACTACTAGACGGAGAATTCATGACTCAGAATCAACCTCAGCCAATGAATGTTTGTTTGCTGAATTTCTATCCCAAATTGAACCCAAGCATGTAGCTGAAGCCCTTGTTGAAGAAGGGTGGGTCGCTGCAATGCTGGAAGAAATCAATCAATTTAAAAGAAACAAGGTATGGAATCTAGTGCCAGCTCCACCTGGTAAGAACATCACAGGCACTAGATGGATATATAGGAACAAGATGGATGAAATTGGTAACATCATAAGGAACAAGGCAAGGTTTGTTGCACAGGGGTATACACAGACTGAAGGGATTGATTATGATGAAACTTTTGCACCAGTAGCAAGACTTGAAGCCATCAGAATCTTCCTTGCTTATGTTGCATATATGAACTTCACTGTGTATCAAATGGATGTTAAAAGTGCCTTCCTCAATGGAGATTTGGCTGAAGAAGTGTATGTTGAACAACCTGAAGCATTCGAGAACAAGGAGTTTCCCAACCATTTGTACAGGCTTCACAAAGAAATGTATGGACTGAAACAAGCTCCAAGGGCATGGTATGAAACGCTGTCTACTCTTTAACTAAAAATAAATTTGTTAGGGGTTCCATTGATAAAACACTTTTTACATTCAAGGATAAAGTGATTTCATCATTGTACAGATTTATGTGGATGATATCATTTGGGTCTACAAATGTTAATCTTAGTAAACGTTTTGCTAAATTAATGACCAAAAAATATGAGATGAGTATGATGGGTGAATTAACTCACTTTTGGGTTTTCAAATTAAACAATGTTCTAAAGGAATTTCAATTTGTCAAGAAAAGTATGTTAAGGATTTCCTGAAAAATATGACTTGGCTGATTGTGCATCAGTGAAATGCCCCATGCTTCCACCCAACAATTTGGGCCCTGATGAGTCAAGGGTCTCTGTTAACGAGACTATGTATAGAGGCATGATTGGGTCACTCATGTATCTCACAGCCAGTCGCCCTGATATCCAGTTCTCCACATGTCACTGTGCAAGGTACCAAGCTAACCCAAAGGAATCCCATCTAGTGGATTTTAAGAAAATTTTCAGGTACCTCAAAAGAACAACCTCTCTAGGTCTATGGTATCCAAAGAATCAGGCTTTTATCTCAAGGCTTACTCAGATTCAGACTATGTTGGGTGCTGCATTGACAGGAAAAGTACCTCAGGGAGCTGTCAATTCCTAGGAGCAAAGTTGGTTGGATGGAGTGCAAAGAAGCAAAACTCTATGGCAATGTCATCAGCTGAAGCTGAATATGTTGCAGCTGCTTGTTGTTGTGCTCAAGTACTTTGGATGAAGAGTCAACTAGCTGACTATGAGATTCTACATGACAAAGTACCCATCTTCTATGACAATACAAGTGCCATTGCTATCTCAAACAACCCTATGCTTCACTCTCGAACCAAACACATAGATATCAGGTATCACTTTATCAGGGATCATATTATAAAAGGAGATATTGAGCTGCATTTTGTTTCCACTGAGCTGCAACTAGCTGATATATTTACCAAGCCTTTGGCTGAACCTTCGTTCAACAGGCTAGTTGCTAAGCTGGGTATGCTTAATATCTCAAAGCCTGTGGCTGATATTTAATGTGTGTCATTAATGTCTGAATAAATATTAAATGTTTTCACATGAAACTAGGTAGTTACTTTCTAAGTAAATGCTAAAAACATTCCCAATATTTAATTTATGCTTTTTTGATAAACGAGGAGACAAACAGTTTTGAAAGGTCAAGGAACCCACTTATGTGCAGTCCTTTTCCCACTACGCATTTAATGCGATTGAATAACTGTTTCAAATTTTGAATATATATTATCCCAAGGTTTTTCACCTAACACTTTTCTCATTATTCACCATTTGCTTCTCTCTCACTAAAACCTCTCTCTAAACCCTCTCACGATCTTCGTCTTCCTTATCCTCGAATCAATGGCGTTTCCAGTACCAAAGGCTTCTAACATAACATTCGAGATCAACGTCAGCATCCTCGCCTCTAATAACTCTATTGGATGGCTCAAAGCTCCAAGTGACTCATACTCAGATCTGGTAAACTTTATGAAGAATTGTGATGTTAGCGAAGCATTCACCAAATCCCCATCTGTTTTCTACCAAGAATACCTTAGGGAATTCTGGTATTCTGTTAAAGTCCTTGATGATAACACCATCTCCTTCAACCTTTCATGTAATGAACACCCCTTTGTCTTTTCTGTTGATGACTTATCCTCTATGGCTGGGCTAAGACATGGTGATGAATGCCTGAAATCTGTTGATAAAAAGGTTGTTAAGGATGCCCTTGTCACACTTTTCCCTATCTCTAATGTTAACCCAGCCCTCACACCTGCTGAAGTGGTTAAGTCTCCTCTGAAGATCAAGTTTCCCCCCCCCCCTATGTGGAGAGTCCTTTTCATACACATAGTTAAATCCCTGGGTGGTATACAGGGATCTCAAGATCAAATGGCCTTTAATCATCAAGCCATTGCTTATGGGCTGATATGGGGAACAAACGTCGATGTTGGAAGCATTCTATTCTCTAACCTTGTCGAAAAGCTGAAGGGAACCAAACAAGCCAGGGAGAAAAACATCTGCTATGTTTGCTTTCTTTCTCTTATCTTGGAAAGTCTTTTGGGTGATAGCTACCACAACTCTGTACTCACAACCGTGAAGCCATATCACATAACTGGACCTATCTACAAGGTTATCGGACCCAACGATGTGCCAGCTAATGCTCATATGAAGAATGTTGCTAATAAACAACCATCTGTTGTGAAGCCCTTGCTCCCTTCCTCTGAGAAGGTGATTGCAGCTGGTGTGTCTGGCAAGTCAGCGTCTTTGACCTTTGGGCAACACACCACGCTGTCCAAGGAAACAACTGGCCAATAACCTAAGAAGAAGAAAAACCCCTCTTCTTCCAAAACCCACAATGTTATTAAGGCCAGGGTAAAGAAGATTGTTACCATCTCTCCTCCATCTATTCCAGATACCTCTGTGGACACAGAGACATCGGCTGATAAACAACAAGAGTCTAGCATCTCTAACTCAGCAGAGACAACAGGGAACCAACCAAATTCTACTGATATCTCACAGGTAATCAGTTTATAATTTTTAGAGGTCCACAAGCAGCCACTCTCAAATGTCTGTAGGTGAGAGTGGTGAAGTTAGGGTTATCCTCGACACATAGGAGTCTGTGTATGCACTAATAAATATTTTAAGACTTTTATACATCCTGTCTTTCCACCAGGGAGTGATTCATTTGTGTTTATAAAGCACGCCGTTGACCCTGCACCCTCTAGACAATATTCAGGCAAACAACAACCTGAATACATATATGTCTTGACCTAGAGTAGCTGTACTTCACACATCCTCTAGGTTCCCTCAAAAAAAGAATCCTAAAAGTTTAACTTTTAGGGGGAGCTGAATCATCACCCTCAGCTTTCCTAGGGACAGCGTAATATGACGATCTTTAATGTAATAACTCGAACTTTAAAATCAACATTTAGACCGAGTATTAATACTATTTCTAATATTCATACCAATATTTATTTATCTACTTTTATTTGTCATGATTATTTTTGCGAATAATATTGAGTTCTCGGCTAACCGGCAAGGTTTAGGTTTTAACGTATTGAGTACATGTCATTTCTTAATTATCGGCAAAGTTTATGTCCGTCATCGACCGTAAACATCCTCGTTATGACATATGAATATTTTCTATTGTCATCGTTTTAATTTATCATTTTATGAGCATTCTTTGCAATTTATGTTAAACCTTTTGGTGGTATTTGTTTATACGAAGCATTAACGTTTATTAAATTATAAGCCCTCATTTAATTATCGAAATATCAACGTTCTCCGAATGTCAATGTTTTTATTTTATATTGAGTGTTTATTTTTCGTGTCTAATGCATATCTTTTAAATTACGTAACTCTTAAAATATAGGACCTCGATAATACCCGTTTTTTATAAATTATGAATAAAAATAAAACTTATAACAAAAACTTTCAATTTTTACTTCACATATAACGTTACCCTCCAATAACACAAATCACGTGTTGTGTAATATTACATGGACATGTGTTTTTGTAAAGGCATTATCATCCAACACATCTCAAGTCTTTCTATACTCTACACATTTCGTTTATTTCAATTGTAAAATAAGCAACACATATCTCTTTGGTGTCTTCATTTTGCCGAACCATCACCAAGCCATCAACACCGTAAACTTAATTTCAATTGGCCACTTTTGATGATTTTATTAATGACATGATATTCTAGAATATCTCTTGGGTAAAAATTCATCTTGATCACCCTCAAAAGATTATTGTTCTGCAATAAGTGTTGCAAAGGTTTATTTTATTTACATGATTGAGTTGAAGATCAAATGTTGTGTTCATAATCCTTGTTGTTTCCATCATCTATTTGTAACAATCTTTTTATCAATTATATGCCCATTATTTTATTTCTAAAAATTATTCACATATGTATTACTTATATAATCATGTATATTTTGCTATTTATGGATTATTTGATGTAATTTGAACATTTTATATGAACTTGAAATCATAAAAACAAACTAAACAAGCCTAGATTACAAGTTGGAATGGGTAAAATTTAGACCTGTATCAAAACATGGGATTTTGAATAACATCGGTAGGTTGTGGATACTAAATGAAAATATAGGGAGATAACTCTATGTCTTGTGGTGATTTTGCCGGGTGACTCGTCTCGTGACGATACCCGATGAATTATATATGGTCAAAACAATGAAAAATGGTGAATCTGATCTATCAGTTTTGCACGGAAAAAACTCTTAAAAATTGTATACTGACCATAAAATATCTAAAACTAAAAATTGTATATAAAATCATATAGGACCTGCACCAATCAGATAGTTTTCTAAGGATAAACGGTTTGGAAATGACGGCCAAAACAGTGAAATTGAAGTTGGCTGCGAAAAATAGCCAACTCTTAAAAGTGACAAAATGGGCAATTGAACTATGATAAGTATATATCCGGGTTAAGTAAACTTATAGTAAGTAAATTATATAAGTTAATAATAATTTTGATATAAATAGCTCTCCTAGATAATTTACGGTTCAGGTGATATGATCTATTGAGCAAAACATGTTGGGAAAATTGTAAAAATTGTGCTATATTTAATTAACGAAAAACGTGATGATATTTATAAACATCAAAGCGGTAGGAGCCACTTTTTGGGAAATACAAACTCAATTATATATTGATAAATACCCAAGGCTCGACCATTGTGAAATATTAAGTCGACATCATTTTGGGGCGTTTTACAAACCGTAATGCAGATAAAGTAGACTTTGGCCACAAAAGACCAACTCACACTTATAATGGCTATTGGGCCATTGTGGGCCTGAGATTTATAATATGTTTAGAGTTTAATACTAAGATTGAAATGGACTAATGTCACAATAACTTTTAATGGGCGGGCTTTAATGGGCTTAATGGTCATAATGAGAGTTTATATGGTGTTCTAAAAGTCTTACGAAAAGTTTAACTTATACAATTTCCAAACTTACTAAAATGAACTATATACATATACATATGACTTATGTATAGTCTCGATCCTAAGATGTGTCTCATTATATTAGGTCTCGTTTGGTTATATGTTGACCGTTGAGAATCTCGTTCTCGATCAATGAGCGATTGGTATCTCGTGAAGTCGTGTATCGACTATTGGATGTTTCTTCCTTGATCTATGTGTAGTATCTATATCACGTGAGTTCATAGCCTCGCTTTTACTGCTTTTTATGTGTTTATAAACCCGAGAGGGGGAATACATGCACTTGGTAAATAAACATATGTGTTTATATATATTCTTTTGAAAGGATACATGTTTATGAATAAATATGCGAGGTTTGACTATATGCTTTGAACGAATACAAGTTGTTGTAAATGAATGTAAGATGTTTGATTAAATGATTTTGAAAGATAAACAAAAGTGTTGATTGTATTGATTGTGAGTCTCTATTTGCTAAGTGTTGTATTGCCAAAATTTGGAAAGTCCCTATAAACCCATGAACCGTTAACTACCTATGATGGGTAGGCGCTGGAAAGACGGATGGATCCATCGGGGATGGCCCCCACCTGGGCAGGTCGCACCTATGGGTTGGAGGCTCAGCCAGGTGTGTTGTATGAGAAGTAAGGGGGTATTAGGCCAGATACCTGACTAGGGCATTATTTATACTTATGGCTTCGATGTCATGGCTTGGTAGAATAGCGCGGACTTTGGATATCGTATGTGTTACAATATTGACAGTGGATGAGATTCTTGTGTTCAAAAGCTTTATGGTTTATTTAAAACCCCATTATTGTTTATTTAAAAACCTACGAATTTAATCAACTGTTGTGTCGACATGCTAGCATGTATTCTCAGGTGTGTAGGTTTAAGAGCAGTTGGAGCATAGAGCCACGTAGAATAAAGTAAAGGCAAAACATACAATTTCCATTTGATACATTTGACAAATCTTTATTATTTCTTAAGATTTGTATAAATTGGTGGGACCTCTTTTTAGTTAACTCTGATTTAAAAAAATTATCGAATGGTTTATTTTATAAAACGTCTCTTTTGAGGTTGTTTTCTATAATTGTGTGTGATGTGATATGAAGTAACACCCAATGTTGATATTCCGCTGCGTTGTGAAATTGGGGGTGTTACAGATTGGTATAAGAGCACTTGTTACAGAGAACTAGGTCGTTTTGAACACCTGGACTATAACAGCTCTTTTGAAAAATTATTTTGTTCCCTTACAAAGTATCAGCGCGCTAATGGCCCCTAGAGACCAATGCTTGGTTTTGATTGTGTAATCCTATGGGTATATAGGAATTATTGTATGTAAATATATATATATATATATATATATATATATATATATATATATATATATATATATATATATATATATATATATATATATATATATATATATATATATATACTATGGTATTTAAAGACATTGCGCGTGAAGCATTGGTAATTGCGTGATTATCGTACATTATATAATGCGATTTTCTATAGAGTTTGGCCTCGCGGCCAATCACTTTTCTCGATGAATAATTTATTATCCGAATAAGAGTATGAAACTCGTTTGATACCTTGGGTACGTATATATTGTTCCGTAATCGATCACATATTGACTAATTTGAACTCGATTGTCGTTATCGCATCGTGATGTGCCATTTTAGGACATCTACTTTCGGAACGTAATTGATTATTGTGTTATTCGTAATTCCGTTAGTCTCTATGATTTTGACGAATTATTTCTTCAAAGAGACATCTTCTACATAATATAACGTTTAATTTTTTTGTGTATGTTTACTTTTTATTGGCGAAAAAGAGGATGCCTATGTTAGACTTAAAATATATATATATACCCAAATCAACTATATATAATTTGGGTACAACAAAGATATGCTCATAGTAGTCATTAGTTGAGCAACTTAATACCTTATATTTAAATGGAATGGGACATTTAAATATATAGATTTTAAATCGCCCAACTATGTGTCGTTTAAGGTTCTCTTATTGAAATGGATTGGGACATTTGAATAAGAAGTTTTAAACCACTGGACCTTAGATTGTCGATGGTTTCTTTATTCAGATGGAATGGGACGTTTGAATACAGAAATCATGGAGTAAGTTTGACACCCTGTACTTTTCTTGGCATTTAATTTGGTTATGATATCGTGTTTTGTGACGGTATTACTGAGTAGGATGATTTATAATCGTCTTGTTGAAATAAATTGGGACGCCTTTTTATTTGAACAAGAAAGTTATAAGTTCCCGAACCATAAATTTATAAATTCTTGTTTACATGGATTGGGACGCCTTTTGATGTAAACAAGAAATTATAAATAAGTGGGCTCAAGAGTGCTTGCCTTGGTTTGTGATTATTTTGTATACGGATGTAATTCTTCGACTCATGTTTCGTTGGTACGAATCGTTCGTTTTTGTCGTCATTATGTTTATGAGTGATTATCGTCTATGTACGAGTAACCCGTTAGTCTTCTCTCGAGTTATAATTTGTTTCTATGGACCATTTCTAATTGTCCTAACTATCGCGAGCATTATAAGCTAATCGTTAAGAACCATTACCTGTTCCGAGAACAGATGACTTGTTTAATCGACACTAGTTGTGTACTTGTGGATTGACTGAGGATTATGTTATCAACACAACTCATCATGAATGAAAAGATCTTGAGATTCTTTCTTGTTATTATAGATGGTTCATCGAAGAATTTTTCAAACATTACGAGATAATATTTTGGGTATGGATCCGTTTGTGAGCACCCTGCAATGTCATTTGGGTATGGATCCGTGTGTGAGAACCCTATGATGACGAAAATATTGTTCCATGTGCATACATGCAATCAAGATCGTGAACATCCTTTAACTTGCAAACTTTCCTATGACTAGACTTATCCGAAAATCCTGTCAAATATTCTTATTTATCATGACTTGGCTATTTAGCAAACATGATTTAACTTGATTGAACTTATTTGATTTGGCATGGCTTGGCTATTATGCAAGCATGTCGTAATGTGATTATATGTGCCTAATAATGGCTTTTGTATTTGATTTGGATCATAGTTCCTCCGATCAAGTAATGTATACTCCGAACGATTTCCGTGTCGATGAATTCGCTTTTGACGAAATAAGTTTTCATGTTCGAGATCAATGCAATTAGGTGATTTGTACGACTAATATTGATTACCTCGTCTTGATTATTTTGTAACGTTTCGATGGACTTATGTGTGATCCATGGGATTTTCTTTTACGACGTAATTGTTTTTATCAGACCCGTGGGCGATGTGTTTTAATTTGATCGACGTGATCACCGATTATATTCAATTGATTGTCTCACTGGATATTTTCCAAATGCGCCCACTTCTTTCGACTCATCAGTTGTCATTTGGACTTTTTCGAACTTATATCGACTATCGCAAGTTTAATAAGCTAGTAGTAACGTACCTTGAAGCACTTCCAAAAATTGACGACTTGTTAATTTCTCGCTTCCAATGGCTTCTCCTTCGAGTTATGTATTCATCTCTCCTTATAAGGATTGAAGCATAATTCAAAACGTTCATTTGTTCTCGTTAAGTATACTAGTTGCTTTTAATTTTGTTCATTCAACCTTCCTTAGAAACTTCATTGATGACTTATCTATTCCACACCTCTTTGCCATTAAACTGAAGACTATTGAGACGAATTAAGCGCCGGGACGTCGTTTCCTAAAGGGTTAGATGATATAATAACTCGAACTTTAAAAACAACATTTTGACCAAGTATTAATACTATTTCTAATATTCATACCAATATTTATTTATCGACTTTTATTTGTCATGATTATTTTTGCGAATAATATTGAGTTCTCGGCTAACCGGCAAGGTTTAGGCTTTAACGTATTGAGTACATGTCATTTATTAATTATCGGCAAAGTTTATGTCCGTCATCGACTGTAAATATCCTCGTTATGACATAGGAATATTTTCTATTGTCATCGTTTAATTTATCATTTTATGAGCATTCTTTGCAATTTACGTTCAACCTTTTGGTGGTATTTTTCTATATGAAGCGTTAACGTTTATTAGATTATAAGCCCTCATTTTATTATCGAAATATCAACGTTCTTCGAATGTCAAAATTTTATTTTATATTGAGTGTTTATTTTTCGTGTCTAATGCATATCTTTTAAATTACGTAACTCTTAAAATATAGGACCTCGATAATACCCGTTTTTTATAAATTATGAATAAAAATACAACTTATAACAAAAACTTTCAATTTTTACTTCACATATAACGTTACCCTCCAATAACACAAATCACGTGTCATGTAATATTACATGGACATGTGTTTTTGTAAAGGCATGATCATCCAACACATCTCAAGTCTTTCTATACTCTACACATTTCGTTTATTTCAATTGTAAAATAAGCAACACATATCTCTTTGGTGTCTTCATTTTTCCGAACCATCACCAAGCCATCAACACCGTAAACTTATTTTCAATTGGCCACTTTTGATGATTTTATTAATGACATGATATTCTAGCTTATCCCTTGAGTAAAAATTCATCTTGATCACCATCAAAAGATTATTGTTCTGAAATAAGTGTTGCAAAGGTTTATTTTATTTACATGATTGAGTTGAAGATCAAATGTTTTGTTCATAATCCTTGTTGTTTCCATCATCTATTTGTAACAATCTTTTTATCATTTATATGCCCATTATTTTATTTCTAAAAATTATTCACATATGTATTACTTATATAATCATGTATATTTTACTGTTTATGGATTATTTGATGTAAATTGGACATTTTATATGAACTTGAAACCATAAAAACAAACTAAACAAGCCTAGATTACAAGTTGGAATGGGTAAATTTTAGACCTGTATCAAGATGAGTCTAGTAGTGAGTTTAAAAGGCGAAATATCAAGATAGTATTTTTAAAGTGGTATAAATGTTTTTATAAAACGGGTATACATTCTGTCCTAATTTTTGGAGTTGAGTAAAGTGTCGAGCTGAAGGGTTTTAAAGAGTGAACTTTCGCTCAAACTTTGGTGGGGTCTTATACAGGTTATTAGTGACCTTGACACCAAGTTTCATCGAAATCGGACAAGTCTAGATAGGGTAGATCGGTGTGTACATTTGGAGTGTACTTGCTGAATTGTATTTTGAACACATAGTTCAATGCTTGTGTGGCGTTAGTTTGAGTATTCACTATTGGACATGGTGACTTACTCAAGTGTTTAGTCACTATATAAATAACTTAGCTACTGGTCCGAGTGAAGTAAACTGATAGTTTGACTGGAGTTGACTTGGCGTCTTATGACGGGTCAATGTCGAGAGTGCAAGTGTTTAAACGAGTAGTGTTGGATAAATGGGATAGTATGGATTCACTTGGTTCGTGTCACTAATTATGAAGTATGAATACTTTGAAAATATTTAAGTCATATTATAGTTAGTATATATCGATGTTTGAGTTCGAGTCTTAACTAGCGTGTCTTATTTGGTAGGTTGCGGTTTTCGCGTTTAACGGGCATCATTTATCTTTGGCGATCGTCTCATTACCACTCTTGTACTAAGGTGAGTCTATAGCCTCGCTTTAAATTCTTTAATTATTAAAAATAAAGGGTACAACAATAGGTTGCGGTAAGCCCATTAATGGGTGCAACTAGTAGTGGTGGAAGCTCTATTTACTTGAAAAGTATTTCTTGAAAATGAAAGGTACAACAAGATGTTGTTGTAAACCCATGAATGGGTGCAACCAGAATTTGTGGTTAAACCTATTTATAATAAAATGGAACACAAGGGATTAGGTGAAAGTTATTTACATAATTTTGTTTATAGCCTCAAGGACCCACTTATCATGTATTGTTAATTACTCGATGTGAGTGAAAGATAATACTGTGGATCTATCGGGGTGACGCCCTGTCCGATGCGATTAGCTATCACAAGATGCAGTGAAGCACTAGTGTATCGGAGCACCATCGGATACATTGTATAAGTGAAATATATGCATTTGGCTAGGTGCATTGTGGGCTGAAATATAATATGTTAACGTTCAATATCATGAGACTTATGAAATTTAAATGATAACTATGTCCGTACAACATAATTGTTAACCGTTGAAGGATTATTCTGAATACTTGTGTTCGATTTATATACTTTAAACTCTATAGATTTACTCCGCAATTTTGTTGACTTTATAGCATGTTTTATCTCAGGTCCATAGGAAGGCACTCGAGGAAGGCGGTTTCGTGAAACTCGCATATTTGAAATGTTTTGGCCCGCTTTTATAAACTATATCCATTCACAGAAATTTTATCATTATTGTGTTTTGTAAACTTTAAGTTATCTGGGACCATGTGTGAAATATTTATCCTTGAATAAATGAATGGATGTTTTAATTAAACGACTCGTTTTGAGCCGTTTTCTATGATTATGAGCTCGAATCATGATAGTAACACCCAAGGACCCTTCCGCTGCTATGACCGAAATTGGGGGTGTTACACTATATTCCGTTGCGTACTCGTGTATATTAATGTGGTTAATATGGTTAAGGGTTTACTTAAATTCCAACAGTAGCATCACGAGCTGTTCGTATAGCTTATAATTACATTAAAAACAAAAGATCTAAAATTATGTAAACTTAGTATGATGCTGTTTGAATTATTTTATTTTATTTAGGTTTTCATAAACCCTAATTAGGGTTAATAAAATTAATTAGACAAACCCCAAGTTGTATGCAATTTTGTTGATAAATATGTTGTTAATCATTAATTAGTCATTATTTATCATGTTGTTAATTGTTAAACTATGGTTCGATCCATGGGAATCATGTAAGTTGACCATGGGTCATGTGTTCTTGATTAACTGATTTAATTAAAGTCATGATTGATGTGGTAAGCATGTAGTATGTGATTAATTGATAATTGGGTATATGTTTTAGGTTAATGTTTATTTATTTTGCTTTTGATTAATAGTTATGTATCATGGTTCAAGCAAAGGGTTATACCAAAAAATAAAAATAAACCGGACTAAGACTATATGAAATTTTATTTTATTATAATCTTGTTCTTGCACGATCATATGTGGCAACAAATGAGTCGCCCTTACATGGTTTTAAATCTAACTCACATCGTGATTAGCAAGAATCAAGTTTATAATTTGTTTTTACTTTAAAGTTGTAAATTTTATTAAAGACGTAATTTGAAAAAGTACTATCTAGTTGGAAGCCTAAGGTTCGAGAAGACTCGTCAAGATTTCGGTCTTGTAGATACCATTGCCCTATAATGCCTGACTACTTGTAGTCTCCTTATCTTGCATACTATTTAGGAAGCCACGAATGGTGTGACAATCCGTCAATTTATGGTTGATATTTTATTCTCAATATTATTTAAAAACAATTTACAATATGAACTCACATATTTTTGGGAAGAAATTTGGATTTACGTCTTGGAGTAGCGTCGACTACGTTTAAACCGGAGGATTCTACGTTACGTGCTTACGTTTACATACACCGTCTTTGGTGACAGTCCGACATTTCAGAAAATAAATTTATCCGTGAATATTATTTTGAAGTTTTAAATTTGTGTTGGTTCATAAACTCACAAATTTACGAGAAGAGATTAGGACTTACGATTTTATTTTAACGTCCTTTACGACTAAACCGGAAACCCTAGGATTACGTATTTACGTTTTCGAACTCCGTTTTTGATGAAACAATTTTTATTGGATTCGTTTTGTGACGTCGATTCATAATTTATAAAAACGTTTTTCGTAAAACGACTCGAGGGCACGCAAATCGAGGAAACTAGAATCGAGGAGTACCCGTAAATAAATGGGGATGAGACAAGTGGGACACTTGTCCCACCCCCATCAAAACCGGCCACATTTAGCTATACAAACTATGAGGTGTCACAACCTCATAACCAAAGACACACTTGTCCATTTTGCTTAAAGTTTAAGCTTTTCATACCACAAAACCATTAGCAAAACACATTACCACTCACACACTCATGCAAACAACTTCCATCCTCCCTCTCTCTCTCTAAAAATGCCGTCCATATCCACCACAAGAACACCCAATTTGATCTTGATTCCACCACAAAATCATGTGTTATTTACACATATGTTGAAGCCACTTTGAAACCCTATTGATTGGTGGTGCTCATAACATCCAAGGAGGAGTTTTCATGGAGTGGTAGGGCTGATTTTCCACAAGAAGTTCATGGAGCATGGTGGTCTTGAAGATGGTCATGGTTGTCTACAAGTTTCTCCATCAAAAACCATGTCCAAATCATAATCTACATCAACATGGTGGTATAAAGATTGTCCTCCTCAACTTCTTGTTATTTTGATTATGTAAACATGTATTTTATTTCCTATTGTATATATTTATGATGATTATATGATGATAAAAATGTTATGTGGGGATTTGTTGTTGATAATCATGGATAAAAAGATGAAAAACTATAAGTAAAAATGGGTAAATCTTGGTTAAATTTGATGTCTGTATAAAACAGTAAAGACGTAAGTCATAAACTGATAAAATGATGAATTGGAATATATTTACAGTAAGCTATGGGTCTTGCACACATGTGAGAGTTGGCCATGCAATGGAATCAAAATAATGAGTGAGATATGATCAAAACAAGTGTAGGGTATAAATCTGAAGTTACTGTTTTGGACGTTTTTAGAAAATACTTAAAGGATGATTCAGCAGTAGCTATAGGAGAGTTAAATGTAGCACATATCATGTAGTTTATGTGATAAAAATTTGAGCTTCTATCTCCATGTAGAACTCAAGATATGGCAGTTTTGGTGAAGATGAAGTTAAAAATCAGATTTTTGGAAAATTAAAGAATAATACTATTATATAAGCACTCACATTTAAATATATAAATGTAAAATAAAAACCCACTAACTTATAAAACTTATTTATATAAATATATATATATATATATATATATATATATATATATATATATATATATATATATATATATATATATATATGGTTAATCAAATGGATAAATTATATAAATGGTGGTGAAATAATGTTTATCTATACTACATTATAAAGGGTGTATCCATTTGGTTGAAAGTTGAAAATGTTGAATGGTTGAAAAATGTGGGTCCCACTAATCTATATCTATACTACATTATAAAGGGTGTATCCCTTTGGTTGAAAGTTGAAAATATTGAATGGTTGAAAAATATGGGTCCCACTAATCTATATCTATACTACATTATAAAGGGTGTATCCCTTTGGTTGAAAGTTGAAAATGTTGAATGGTTGAAAAATGTGGGTCCCACTAATCTATATCTATACTACATTATCTATACTACATTATAAAGGGTGTATCCATTTGGTTGAAAGTTGAAAATGTTGAATGGTTAAAAAATGTGGGTCCCACTAATCTATATCTATACTACATTATAAAGGGTGTATCCATTTGGTTGAAAGTTGAAAATATTGAATGGTTGAAAAATGTGGGTCCCACTAATCTATATCTATACTACATTATAAAGGGTGTATTCCTTTGGTTGAAAGTTTAAAATGTTGAATGGTTGAAAAATATGGGTCCCACTAATCTATATCTATACTACATTATAAAAGGGTGTATCCCTTTGGTTGAAAGTTAAAAATGTTGAATGGTTGAAAAATGTGGGTCCCACTAATCTATATCTATACTACATTATAAAGGGTGTATCCATTTGGTTGAAAGTTGAAAATGTTGAATGTTTGAAAAATGTGGGTCCCACTAATCTATATCTATACTACATTATAAAGGGTGTATCCTTTGGTTGAAAGTTGAAAATGTTGAATGCTAGAAAAATGTGGGTCCCACTAATGTATATTTATATTACATTATAAAGGGGTGTATCCCTTTGGTTGAAAGTTGAAAATGTTGAATGTTTGAAAAATGTGGGTCCTACTAAAAACTACTACATGCAAATCTTATTCATTAAAAAAGATATAAACTTTGGTTAATTAAACAAATGGCACCCTTTCATCCAATTGAAACATACTTATAAGATATTTTGAATTATAACATGTTACAACGCTTTGCAATAAAAGTTTAATCTTTTGACGTTATATTTTGAACGTCACCGAAACACTTACCACAATATCGCATCGTGTTAATTATCTGTTGCTAGACAATTTCCGCTGCTATGCGCGGGTACTCGTCTAGTCAGTAATAAAAACTATAAACATGATTTTTACGACTTTTTCGGCTATTGCCGTAAAATTAACGTTTTTGTTAAATAAAACTTAGATGGTTGGACCCGTCTAATGAAAACTTTATAAAACCTATATACTGATATATAGACATGTATAACAAGTAAAAACCGACAAAACCCGAACTATAGGGCATACGGACATTAACAAGTTAAATAAACATATTGGATTAATAAATGGACTAAGTAGGATAAAAACTTGTAAAAAGAATCTATTGGGCTTAACCCATTTAGGCCCAACTTGGAAAATATACATACTGATAATATAGGTACAAAATGGATTAAAATAAGTTAAATAACTTATAATAAGCTTATTGGGCTTAAGACACGTAAACGGGCAAAACTAGTAAACTAGTATAAAAGTTATCGACATATAACACTAAAAGGAGTAAACGAGAATATGTAAACCCACTTGATCATCATATATATAATCATCATATGTATACATAGATGTTATTTTTATAAATTCATTGGACAAACGTCTAAGACCGAGTATTATTTGTCTAGGTTTCCGTGATTGAAGCACGTATCGTACGTCCGAATTGCCGATAACCCGCCTTCCCATATCAACGTGAGTTCATAGCCTCACACTCTTTTAAATGTTTTTATGAAATGTTTTATAAACCCGCGAGGGAGATAACATGTTAGTTTTTATAAAATAGGACACCATTTGTCCCGATTGTTTGTTTAATTGATTTGGACCCGAATGATTGTATGACCCGATTGTATGACCCGATAAATGATTAAAGGACCCGATAGATGAATTAAAATGGATTATTAAAGTTAGGTTATGTCACTAAAAGTCCCATTAGCATGAATTGTGAACTACCGGGATTTGGTAGACGCTTATGCATTTAATAGTACTATTTGGGGACGATCACCCCAGTTCGCGCCTTGACGGTTGATCCCCGTCGTGCCACATTGATTGGTAAGCGAATTAATGTATGAGAAGATTTCCATAGCGTGACCTTTGTGACGACACGCTACTTTAGATGGGCAAAATTGGTATCGGGTTAGCTACCCGTTGTTGGTTTAGTAAGGTAACAATGTCATGCGGCTTATAATAATCCGAATTAACAAAATAATAACAGACGCTCCGAATTACGATGTATTGCCTGACTAGCAATACAGGGTCATACTATTGATATTATGATTGTATTTTGGTTTTCATAACCATATTCATATAACGATTTTTATTTGATTTTATACAACGTCATAAGACGTATTGTATGATTGTTTTTACGACATTGGCTCGTATAATGATTTTTAAGGCAAATGCCTATATTATGATTTTCGATAAGGATTTATATAAAATGATTTTGGCTATTTTATGGCCTATTGCAAACATTTGTATAAAATGATTTTGGCTATTTTACGGCCTATTACAATGATTTGTACGAATTGATTTTTGGTACTAATTTTATACCAAAGTTATATTGATGGAATTTATTAAACTCTATGAATTCACTCGGCGTTATCGCTGACCTTTTCTTTTAACATGTCTTATCTCAGGTACTTGAAGGTAATTCTCGGGAAGACGACAAGAATTCATGGCCCGCACTTAAACAATATTTTCCATTCAAAATGCTTTGTAAAACTTTGTATGAAATATAATGACTTGGGACCTATGTAACTTTGATGTTTATGAATGGAAATGATTTATTATTAAACGACGCGATTTTTATGCGTTGTCTATGATGTGAGTAATGTGCTATCCCGTAACACCAACTAGTCTTCCGCTGAAGTGAGTTGTATAAATTTGGGGGTGTTACAGTTTGGTACCAAAGCTCTCGTTATAGAGAACGAAAGATTTTTGAAAACTAAGGTTTTGAATAAAACATTTCAAAATCTTTTAACTAAAAACATTTTTCTAAAAATGACTAAAAATCTTTTGACTATAACGGTGCCGAAGAATTCCCGAGTTACCGACAAGGCCAAGACTGAGAAGTGTTATTTTAATATATATATATATATATATATATATATATATATATATATATATATATATATATATATATATATATATATATATATATATATATATATATATATATATATATATATATAAATTGGATTATATATATATGATGTCATTTTATTACATGATTGTTTGATGATTATTTTGATTTTTATACGAGGTATTTATACGACGTCGATTGTCACAAGTAACCCTAAAACCCCTAGTAAATTAATCGAAGCTATTCTCGTAGGAATTCTAGCTATCCTAGATCTAAACCAAGTTGTGGATATTTATCATCCCAACAAATGGTTGATATTCGTAGAAATGTAGATAGTAGTTGATTGTGATATTGAAAAAGGATTGGCGAGATTAAATCTGATATCGATGTCATGACGATCTTTCCTTATAAAGTGGAGTTTGACAAAACGTTATCACCTGGAAAGATGTCATCTGATTCGTTGTCATCCAATTCTTAAATCGAAATCGAAAGGGTGAATGTTGCACTTGAGGCTGTAATTGGAACCATTACCCAAAAGCCTCATGCCACCAATACCTTTCCGAGAAGTCTAGTTGAATGATCAAGTCATTTCATACTAGTGACTCATTTGATAATTGTTGTTGTAAGAGCTATCAGATTGAAATTAAGTGTTGATTCATATTGAGATTGTATTGCCTTTACAAGGCTGAAGAATAAGGTTGTAAGTATTGGAATATGAGGTAGGATATTGAATTGAGTATAAAATTGGTTAAAACTTGAATAAAGTGAAACTTAACCCGTATGAAATATGAGATTATTAAGAGGAAGTCGTTAAGTTCTGTGATTGAATTATAAGGTTTTAATTGATTATAGGTTCGTGTTAAGTGTTGTTCCTATGCCATTGTCCACTGACGAGGATGCCCAGTGTCCAAGAAATAAATTGAAGAAATCTTCTTCTGAATTGAGACCGATGGATCTTCTGGGACATGTGGAACCCCTAATGACTCTTGTAGATTAGTATTCATTGTGGTATCTTTTAAATATCCCTAACTTAACTGTGACATCAGTTGGTAGGATGAGTTCTGAGAATTGTATGACATAGTGACACGTAATGTGTTACGGTACAATTTGACTTGTTTGTGATTAATGAAAAATATTACCTTTGATTGCTAAATTATACATGTATCGATGTTATCTATCTTTCCTTTCTTCATCCTAGTGTTCACATTAGTGATGTAACCATTGAACAAGTACTCATCTTGAATTGAGTTACGTTGTGAATTATTCTTTTTGAGTGCCATCGAGATCATGAACCTCATGATTATTTGGCTAAGCTCATTTCCTATCATATCATAGTTAATTCTTGGTGAACAAGCTTTCATCACTCTTTTGCAGATCACTCATTGTTTTTATAAAGTTAAAACGGTATCCTTTGAGAAAATTTAATTTTCATCACTATAAGGATTATTCAAAGTGAGATTTATAAGTTATTGTTATCGAAATGAAGTTGTTTATAAAACACCTTGGAAAACTTAATTGTTTTCATAACAAGGAAAATCTTTGTAAATTATTTTTGATTCTTATTTAAGAATTAAGCCTGAAAATGTTTTTATTATAAACATGATGATAAAATTTTGACGAACTGAGCATTGCATTGTTAATCTTTAAATTGTATATAGTTGCGCGCCTACATACAATTTGGAATGGACTATGCAAGACTGATTAGTAGTCACCCTAAAATTGATTAATAAACACTACATTTTCTTTAAAGATTGAGAAAGATTAAATTTTACGAGATCTGCAAGAAGTGAAAAATAGGGACATAATGTTAGAGACATCTACATATGTGCCCGTGCCATCTATTGTTCTGAGTCGAAATTACTCATCTGTGGAAATTGTCTTATTCGACAATTGACAATTCTTTCTTGTCCAATTCTCCCGTAGTGATATTCTTAGGAAAAGTATCTGGTTACCGAGTGTTGATATCCGACTGGATGTATCGACGTTCCTATCATTTCTTATGATTTGATTTCATTTGAATGACCTGGGTAACGATCCGAGGAGCTTTCGAATGCGTACTCGAATCATGAAAACATGGGATATATTCATATTCGTTAAATGTTTTCGTCTGTATCTGATTTGAAATTCTATCGCGTAGATTATGCGTTGACCTTACTCTTTTAATAGTAGTTGTGTCTCCATATATCCTTGAATTTGTGAAGGATTATGAGTTATTATTAGTCTTTTGAGAAGTTCACATCTTATCGACGGCAATGAAGCTGGAAAGTTGATAGTGCCAGTAGAAGGGATTGATTGATTATGACATGACGACATTGTCTTAATTGATGGGAACTCGGATAGAATTCCTCCAAATGATAAGATGCTGATTATCAAAAGTGATCTAAATAATTCTTGACGGATGATTTTATCCTGTATTAAGACTTGAGATTATACTGTGAATGGTTGTGAATTAGTTATAGATATTGTAATCTAGAAGAACCTAATATGAATGTACTAAAAGATGTTTATGTTATCTGAAACTTTAGGAGGTATTTATTGATGACTTACCTAGACTTTTGCCATTAAGGCAAGTTGAAATTGGTATCGATTATATTCCCGGTGCTGCTCCTGTGGTTTGTGCACTGTACATCAGCACCATCTGAATTTAAGGAATTACCGTACAACTGAGAGAGTTGTCGGAGAAAGATTTTATTATACCAAGCCTGTCATCCTGAAGAGCTATGGTGTTATCATTCCTTATATTTATAGATTACTGTGAACTGAGTAAATTGACAATCGAAAACGATATCCATAACTCGAAATGGAAGAATTGTTCGATCAATTACAAGGTTCTAGCAAATTTGATCCATAGCATGGTTATCATCAACTTCGCATCTGCGAAAGAGATTATTTATTCCAATCACTACATCCAGAACTTGTAATGAACGTTATGAGTGTCACGTGATGTCGTTTGGATTGACAATACACATGTAGTATTCATAAAATATGATGAATCACGTGTGTAGGCTGTAATTTGATAAATTCATGCTCGTGATCATTAAGGACTATATGTATGTTTATCAGAATAAGATTGAGTTAATAATTAGTTATAAATTTCCCTGAATTGGCTAAACAATGAAAACCTGTATCTTAAATAATTAACACGTGATTAAAGACTTAAACCTTTATATGATTTAACCGTGTGATTAATAGATAATGGAAGCTATATTGACTTTTCAAAGATTAGAACCATTAACGCTTAGAGATTAAAAACTTAATCCTTTACATAAAATGACCGTTGGATTGATAATGGTAAGATGTATGCATATAGACTCTTCAAAAATTAAGAGCCCTTTTAAAGACTTTGAGTATTACTAAAAAGAAAATGGAAATATGTTTTGACGAATGTTTTAACAAAGGATTTTAAGGGATTATTCCCTTATACACAAACCATTTAACTAAACTTCTGTTTAGGGGTAAATGTTTGTGTATACCTCAAGATAACTTAAGAAGTACTGAGTAAAACCATTTATACCATAACCTGAAATTTGAAACGATAATTTTTGCTTTTCAACTAAGAAAATTTTGACCAAAGTATAAACAAAGGTTTTTCGAACATTTACGGATCTTATTAAATATTGTAAGTATTTTCGATAAATCAACAAAAATCTTGTTAACTAAATTCAAATTTATTTTGAACATTTTTATAATTGGTCGAACTAAGAAATTTAAAACTTTTACGTTTACGCTTCATAAAAATTAACTAATAATTATTTAATTAATTATAATAATTATCGACGCTTTAGACGCCGGATTGAGAAAAACTGATAAAAATGATAGTTTAGACGAAACTGAAACATAAAGAATATTAAGAAAGAATTTTGAATAAATAAAGTTATGATATTTATTTCATCAGGAGAAAGTGAACGTAATTACTGACGCATAATATAGAAAGAATATCTGAGTGAATTGTGGACATGATAATTATATCATCATGAGAAGTGAATATAGATACCGATGCATTATGTAGAAAAGATAAAGAACCAGTTAGGACATGTTCCTTATTAATGAAGGTGCAAAATAAATTGCCGAACAATTTAAAAATAGCCGATGATTGTAAAAAGGATAATATAGATTATAAAAGAGGTTCGCGGCTAATGTGAACCATTAAAAAAAATTGAGAAGCTGATAACGTTAAAATTTTAAAGACCACTTATGATTGCCTAAATATGGAAGATTGTGAGATATAGTTAAATTGGAAATCTTGTAAGTATAAGTATTATATGTATGTTATTTTTGACTAAAGGTATCTTTGTCTGAAGAAGTTGTACTAATGACAAATTATGAAGGCAGACATCGCCTCATACATTAGTAAACGTCTAGCTATTGCAAAGGTCATCATCTGAATTTGATTCGATTTGGGTCATCGTCGACAGACTGACCAAATCTGCTAAATATCATTCCCGTTAATGATAAATGCAAAAAGAGTTATGTAAACATAGTGTGCTTGTATCAAACATCTTTATCAAGATCCTCGCTTCGCATTGAATTTCTAGAGATTTGCTCAGAAATCATTGAGAACGAACCTTGATGAGAGTACTATATACCACCCCAAATCGAAGGGACGAGGTAAAGTAATGATACAAGGTAATATAAGTGTTGTTTTATGTTTGAATGATTAACCTTTGGTAATAGACCGTATAATCGTTTTCCTTTGGAGAGATTATCATTGATAATCATCGTATTAGGATTGAGATCGAATCTTGTTAGGATCTGAATATTAGAGCATCTCTTAGGTTTAAGGTTTCTTATGATGGCAAACCTATCCTTGCAAAATACCCGACCCGCGAGATCTGAAATGATTGTTGAAATTAGGATCTGATTATTGACTGCCGATAGTAGGCAAGAGGTTATGTGAATATGAAAAATAGATCTTGAAGTGCCAAATGGGTAGCGAAGTTATGCCACAATTTTTAACCTTGGAAAAATGAATTCATGATCTGACAAATCATGGGATATAAGTCCCCGTTGTTTGGGACCATTGAGATAATGTGAAAAGTTGGGATTGAAAGGCATATAAGCTGGATCTACCCTAGGACTTCAAGGACCGCGTGAATTATGTTTCGTAAATCGCACTTGATGGAATATCTATCAAGTGAAATTCTGATTATCCTTAATAGAGCTTAGATCGGCGAAAAGTTGCATTCATCAAAAACCCATGAACATCATGAATAGAGAAAGTAAGTCAACATTAAGCCTGATCTTATTCCCGTAGTTATGTTTGATAGAAACTCGCATATTGTAATGAATTACACTTGTGAGAAAAGACCGAATGTGGAGGAAATACCCACATGGCTTTAACTCTATAAGAAGCGAGTAGTAAGGTAAGATGATCTTTGAGGACAAAGATCCTGTTTAGGGGTAAATGCTGTGACAATCCGTCAATTTATGGTTGATATTTTATTCTCAATATTATTTAAAAACAATTTACAATATGAACTCACATATTTTTGGGAAGAAATTTGGATTTACGTCTTGGAGTAGCGTCGACTACGTTTAAACCGGAGGATTCTACGTTACGTGCTTACGTTTACATACACCGTCTTTGGTGACAGTCCGACATTTCAGAAAATAAATTTATCCGTGAATATTATTTTGAAGTTTTAAATTTGTGTTGGTTCATAAACTCACAAATTTACGAGAAGAGATTAGGACTTACGATTTTATTTTAACGTCCTTTACGACTTAACCGGAAACCCTAGGATTACGTATTTACGTTTTCGAACTCCGTTTTTGATGAAACAATTTTTATTGGATTCGTTTTGTGACGTCGATTCATAATTTATAAAAACGTTTTTCGTAAAACGACTCGAGGGCACGCAAATCGAGGAAACTAGAATCGAGGAGTACCCGTAAATAAATGGGGATGAGACAAGTGGGACACTTGTCCCACCCCCATCAAAACCGGCCACATTTAGCTATACAAACCATGAGGTATCACAACCTCATAACCAAAGACATACTTGTCCATTTTGCTTAAAGTTAAAGCTTTTCATACCACAAAACCATTAGCAAAACACATTACCACTCACACACTCATGCAAACAACTTCCATCCTCCCTCTCTCTCTCTAAAAATTCCGTCCATATCCACCACAAGAACACCCAATTTGATCTTGATTCCACCACAAAATCATGTGTTATTTACACATATGTTGAAGCCACTTTGAAACCCTATTGATTGGCGGTGCTCATAACATCCAAGGAGGAGTTTTCATGGAGTGGTAGGACTGATTTTCCACAAGAAGTTCATGGAGCATGGTGGTCTTGAAGATGGTCATGGTTGTCTACAAGTTTCTCCATCAAAAACCATGTCCAAATCATAATCTACATCAACATGGTGGTATAAAGATTGTCCTCCTCAACTTCTTGTTATTTTGATTATGTAAACATGTATTTTATTTCCTATTGTATATATTTATGATGATTATATGATGATAAAAATGTTATGTGGGGATTTGTTGTTGATAATCATGGATAAAAAGATGAAAAACTATAAGTAAAAATGGGTAAATCTTGGTTAAAATTGATGGCTGTATAAAACAGTAAAGAAGTAAGTCATAAACTGATAAAATGATGAATTGGAATAGATTTACAGTAAGCTATGAGTCTTGCACACATGTGAGAGTTGGCCATGCAATGGAATCAAAATAATGAGTGAGATATGATCAAAACAAGTGTAGGGTATAAATCTGAAGTTACTGTTTTGGACGATTTTTAGAAACTACTTAAAGGATGATTCAGCAGTAGCTATAGAAGAGTTAAATGTAGCACATATCATGTAGTTTATGTGATAAAAATTTGAGCTTCTATCTCCATGTAGAACTCAAGATATGGCAGTTTTGGTGAAGATGAAGTTAAAAATCAGATTTTTGGAAAATTAAAGAATAATACTATTATATAAGCACTCACATTTAAATATATAAATGTAAAATAAAAACCCACTAACTTATAAAACTTATTTATATAAATATATATATATATATATATATATGGTTAATCAAATGGATAAATTATATAAATGGTGGTGAAATAATGTTTATAAGTAATAAAAACTATAAACATGATTTTTACGACTTTTTCGGCTATTGCCGTAAAATTAACGTTTTTGTTAAATAAAACTTAGATGGTTGGACCCGTCTAATGAAAACTTTATAAAACCTATATACTGATATATAGACATGTATAACAAGTAAAAACCGACAAAACCCGAACTATAGGGCATACGGACATTAACAAGTTAAATAAACATATTGGATTAATAAATGGACTAAGTAGGATAAAAACTTGTAAAAAGAATCTATTGGGCTTAACCCATTTAGGCCCAACTTGGAAAATATACATACTGATAATATAGGTACAAAATGGATTAAAATAAGTTAAATAACTTATAATAAGCTTATTGGGCTTAAGACACGTAAACGGGTAAAACTAGTAAACTAGTATAAAAGTTATCGACATATAACACTAAAAGGAGTAAACGAGAATATGTAAACCCACTTGATCATCATATATATATAATCATCATATGTATACATAGATGTTATTTTTATAAAGTCATTGGACAAACGTCTAAGACCGAGTATTATTTGTCTAGGTTTCCGTGATTGAAGCACGTACCGTACGTCCGAATTGCCGATAACCCGCCTTCCCATATCAACGTGAGTTCATAGCCTCGCACTCTTTTAAATGTTTTTATGAAATGTTTTATAAACCCGCGAGGGAGATAACATGTTAGTTTTTATAAAATAGGACACCATTTGTCCCGATTGTTTGTTTAATTGATTTGGACCCGAATGATTGTATGACCCGATTGTATGACCCGATAAATGATTAAAGGACCCGATAGATGAATTAAAATGGATTATTAAAGTTAGGTTATGTCACTAAAAGTCCCATTAGCATGAATTGTGAACTACCGGGATTTGGTAGACGCTTATGCATTTAATAGTACTATTTTGGGACGATCACCCCAGTTCGCGCCTTGACGGTTGATCCCCGTCGTGCCACATTGATTGGTAAGCGAATTAATGTATGAGAAGATTTCCATAGCGTGACCTTTGTGACGACACGCTACTTTAGATGGGCAAAATTGGTATCGGGTTAGCTACCCGTTGTTGGTTTAGTAAGGTAACAATGTCATGCGGCTTATAATAATCCGAATTAACAAAATAATAATAGACGCTCTGAATTACGATGTATTGCCTGACTAGCTATACAGGGTCATACTATTGATATTATGATTGTATTTTGGTTTTCATAACCATATTCATATAACGATTTTTATTTGATTTTATACAACGTCATAAGACGTATTGTATGATTGTTTTTACGACATTGGCTCGTATAATGATTTTTAAGGCAAATGCCTATATTATGATTTTCGATAAGGATTTATATAAAATGATTTTGGCTATTTTATGGCCTATTGCAAAGATTTGTATAAAATGATTTTGGCTATTTTACGGCCTATTACAATGATTTGTACGAATTGATTTTTGGTACTAATTTTATACCAAAGTTATATTGATGGAATTTATTAAACTCTATGAATTCACTCGGCGTTATCGCTGACCTTTTCTTTTAACATGTCTTATCTCAGGTACTTGAAGGTAATTCTCGGGAAGACGACAAGAATTCATGGCCCGCACTTAAACAATATTTTCCATTCAAAATGCTTTGTAAAACTTTGTATGAAATATAATGACTTGGGACCTATGTAACTTTGATGTTTATGAATGGAAATGATTTATTATTAAACGACGCGATTTTTATGCGTTGTCTATGATGTGAGTAATGTGCTATCCCGTAACACCAACTAGTCTTCCGCTGAACTGAGTTGTATAAATTTGGGGGTGTTACAAATGGTCTAGGATATGAATGATTTCAGTCATTCTTTAATCTTTTCCCGTGATAAAGGTAAACTTATTTTAAACAGAATACATGTTGAATTGTTAATTTTTTATGATATCACTATTTATACAATTGAATTGTGAGTTAAACAAGTGACGTCTATAATTAATGAGTTGAGTAAATTTTATAAATTATCTTGATACAAAGATATTGCATGCTTCTTTGGGATGTATTAAAATTGTCAAAATTTATACCCTTTGAAATAAGTTTATTTTTCATCCAACTCGTAAAAGCACTTGCATTTACTCTTTCACCATACATTAGACTGTGGTGATTTTGTAACCCAAGGTGATATAATACACTCGATTGTGAGACGTCAGTGCTATATAATCACAGTTTTTGGTTGGATGACTTAAGCAAGTTAAGATAGGTGAGATCTTAAATCGTAGTAATATATGGGACAAACATGTTCACTTTTTCACTTTTGAATCGTCACAAGTGATGTATATAAAGTTGAGTCCATAATTGTAGAAGTTATATTGGATGCAATTAGTGAACGTCAATTACCTCTTGAATATCATCATCACTAGCAGATCAGCTGATGCGTGGTGGTATGTGTTGGGGGATTCTAGATTTTAGGAACTTAATTGTTTATTTATAAACAAGGGTATTTAATTTTCTATAAAGGAAGTATTATTGAGAATACTAAATTATTAAACATGTTTTATTTGTAGATGGCAACGAACAATGCCTAAACCAAACAAAATAGTTCGACTTTCAGGTTGTTGCTTGAGAAGCAACAAGTTACTGGTCCTAACTTTAATGAGTGGTTACGCGTGCTCAAACTAGTTACACGTGTGGAAAAACTACATGATATGTATGACAATCCTTTGCATGACCATCTAGGTGCTACTACTACTAATGAACAATTAGCAGAATGTAATGTTCTTTATGATCGTCATAATGAAGTTGCTAGTTTAATTCTTAGAACTATGATTCCATCGCTTTATCAGCAATTTGAAAACAAAAGTCCTAAGGACATGATAACTGAGCTCCAAAAGATGTATGGAAAGCCTCCTGGTGTCGAACTACAAGAGTTAGTACACACTTTCCATTCATGCAAGGAGGAAGAGGGTCAATCCATTAGCGATTATGTTCTATTGATGAAAAGCTATTTGGATCATTGGCAACTCTCAACTATGTTCTTCCAGAAGCTGTATCTGTCAGTTGATTCTTGATGTTCGTTTCACAAGTCTTAAATTTATATTACAAGAGATTACCACATAATTGACTAGAAACATAAACACGGGCAAGTATACCCTATCATGTATAACATAGTGTTGAGGTATGTCCAGTTCGTTCCACGTGATTGGTGCTATAAGATAAAAAACAGCTATCTCTAGAGTGTCACAAGTTCAAAATATATACTTATCAGATGATTAAAGGGTGTGTTTGGTTAACGTTACAACCATAGAAAAGATATGTAACAAAGATGAATATAAGCACATAAACAATGTAAGACAACATGCCGATTACTAGTCGTACACGCAACATCTAATTAATATAACACAAACCCTTTCGACCTATAGATCAGGTTATACCAAAAGCATTAAGAAAGTTTATGCTAATTTCAATGGCTTAAGCAATAGTTAAAATTATGTAAGAGTTTGTTATGTGTTTTATTCAACTAATCGCGACAAAAGCGAATACCAAGATTTATTGACTAGATGACAAGGAATCTATTCACTCACATGAGTACTATTCATGATCATGAATAAACCAAACACATAACAATAGTCAAACACAATATTATCAAACACAAAATCATCTTAATCATACTTATACTCATGAACCAAGGAGAAGAGTGCGCCACACAAACCTAATGTGCGTTACATTTTGCCCTCGTAAAGCTAAATAATCATTATAATCATAAGGTTGTTACACCCCAACCAATTGCACAAGTAACTACATCATAATAGCAGTAATAACAAGCATCTCAACAATTTTTAAATCAAAGGAAATGAAGAACATAATTGAAATGAGAATTATACCAACAAAATGTTATCAATGTATTGCTCCAAAAGATTATAATTTTTTATCCAACTTATTACAAGCAATAAGTGATTTTCTGAGTTTCCTTGCTACAGCAACAATGAGGATAGACTAACTAAAGTCTTCCTTGTACTAGCAACAATGATCAAGGATTAGAAATCCTTGAATCCTTAACCTATTGTAGCAATGGAAATTGAAGGTTGTGAGTCATTGATATGTTATGCCTGGCCTTTGGTCCTTTTTATAACCCATAATTCGTAGCCTAGGAGTTCTGGAAGTAAACCAAAGGTCTCTTCATCATTGCTATGCATAATGACAATTAATAATTGTAACTGCAGTAAGAAGTGTGCCGCACAAATGAAATGTGCGCCGTACTTTTGATTGTTCTCCAAATCCGTAGTACTTAAATGTGCGCCGCACAAATGAGAAGTGCGCCGCACTTTGGATTTTTCCAGCATAATTTATTCTTTAGTCCTTTTCTTTCCATATCTTCAATTCTTTCCTCCATAGTTTTATTCTTTCACTACAATCAAATAATACTTTATATTAGTAGTAATTCAACACATAATTTATTTATTTACATAGAAAGAAAGGACAAATGCATCATTACAAACATGTATAAATGAGGAGTTATGAAATTCCCCCATACTTAACTTCTTGCTTGCCCTGAAGGAAGGTAAAAATATTTGGTTTTAATAAGTGTCGAAAGAATAAATAATACCAATAACTGAAAGCAAAGATAACGCCAAAAAACACCTCACGAAGTAGATATTTTGAGATCACACACTCTCATATATATGGGTAAATTTAACGCTCAAAAGCACGGTCATGAAAAGTAAATTACGATAAGATTGTACAAGGAACTAAACTAAACCAATTTGGCGTAAGCACCAAGTAAAGTATCAAAAGAGGTCCTTTTCAAAAACTTTTTATTACCACAGCATGCTAAAAGAGTGTACAATACATCATTTTCCACCATGTTATTATTTCCATACTTTGCACTTCATACTTCTAGGCTTCCTTTTGCCTTTTATTCCATTTTTTTATATTTTTATATCAACAAACATTGGGGTAATATGTCTTCTCTCATACTTATGATCTACTACATCTCTTCGTAACATGGTTTCCAACAACATATCATCGTCTTTAAACATTGGCCAAACTTTCAATCTTTTCTCTTTTTATTTGCCTCTTTATCATTTAAAATACTTTTTATCATACAAGTATGATCCCACTACGGTCTGGTAAATATTACCAAGCACAAGTTCTAGAATTAAACTAATCATCGGCATATTCACAAAATAGATTTAAAGCGTAAGAATGTATATGAATTATAGGCTAAAAATCCTCAAAATTGTGTTTAAGATATTGTGCAAGTAACGTTATCAATTCCGAGTCAAATAGCTTTACAATTACAGGAATATCAATCTTTTAACAAAAACTTTTTTTTTAACAAAACAACTCATTTTTTAAAAACCCGCCAGAAAGTGCGGCGCACAAATCAAATGTGCGGCGTACTTCTGGTCACAAAATGCACAAAAAATTTTCAACTTAAAACTCTCTTATTTTCCACTTATCACCCCCATACTTATTATGAGAATTGTACCTAATGCCAAACATAAGGTAAAAGTAAAAATAGAGGAGAATAAGAATAATACTTCCCTTTTATTACAAGTCGTGAACGAAGCCAAAATCTTCAATCTTAGCCTTATTATGCACTGACTTGCTTATTTTCTACATTTCAACACAAACAATATATACACAAACATATTTCGCATACCAAAATTAAAATAAAAATCCACACGCAAAGCTTAACTTGTCCTAAATGCCAACAAAGGCATATTACACAACCAAATGTAATAATCTTAAAAATTGTTTCAACATACGACTAACACAAAGTCACAAACTTGAGGCATTACATATCCTCTTCCGTTTCATCTTGAGGTAGAGCATGAGATGGGTAGAAATGTGGTGGATAAGGTGGTGGTTGTTGGGTGTAGTAGAATGGCTCATGGTGATATCCGGGTGGTCCATAGGGTCCACTCATTGGAACACTATATTGTTACGCCATCCTCTCGAAAACTGGAGCGTATATATCCATACTATAACATTGGCGCTCCATCATAAACCCAAGTTGGTCTTGCCTAACCTCCATCCTTCCCATCCTATCACAAATATCTTGAAGTGATGCACGAGGAGCTCGCGGCATGTTCACACGTGGTGCTCTCGCTGGTGCATCTTCCCGCATCAACCTTCCATCGGCTCCAATCAAATCTCTCAAGGTGATTTTGTCAATGGTATCACACACAACCGGTGGACTAAGGCTACCCACGACTTCATCGGTCAAAAGTCTCATCCTTCGGGCTAATGTGGTCACAAATTATCCACCCACAATCATGCTAATTACTTGACTAACATGACCTTTCCTTTTCATCCACTTAGCAATAGCCCAAGCTACATTAGCACATTGCTCATGGTTTTTGCCCCTAAACATACTTAGCAACAACAAATCATTCTTTTGAACTTTGTCATACCCCGTGGTTCTTTGACAAACCACATAAGCGATCATCTTTTGAAGCACCCTCAAAAGTGGACTAGAAATCCTAGTGGTTGTCCTCCTAGATAAACTCAACGGATCCTCATCCGGACAAATTGTTGCCGAAAACTCATTAGCATTGAAATTACCATGATCACCTTCACCTCTTTGAAAATAAACTTCAATCCTTCCTCATCTCGCTCCTCTCTAGTATAAAACTCCAAGTATTTAGCAAACTCTTTCAAGGTCAAAGATTGACCTTTCCCACAAAGGCGAAAACTCAAAATTTTCTTAGTCAATAACTCATCACCATCAACATCTTCATCAAAGTGAAAAGTAGAGAAAAACTTAAGAACAAGCTCCGCATAGATTTTATCCCTACAAGTAAAAGCACGAACCCAAGCGTTCGGTCGAAATATCACCTCATTTCCTCCAGCTTCTATCACAACTATCGCAAGCATCTCCCTTATTTGAGCTTCACAACCAAGCTCACTCAAAACTCCAAAGTCTACAATAATAGGTGCAAAAAATTGTTTCGGTAGTAGGATACTAAGGGCATTGTTGTATATAGTCTTCTCATTACTGTTACATCAAGGCCAACTCAAAAATGGGTGGCCAGGAACTCCCATAAGCGCAGCACTCACCGACTCAATAGGCTTTCGTCTCTTGTCTCTGCTTGATGAGTCGGTCTCATAATTTCCAGAACCTGTGTTCTGTAAAATTTATCACACAAACAAACATAACCAAATTTAGATAAGCATTAGGGGTCAACGGTATCCCTACGTTGGTGTTCTGATCTTTTTGTTTGTTTTCAGACAAAAAGTGTAGCGCACAAATTAAATGTGCGGCGTACTTCCTGGGAAAAATCTGCACAAGTTCGGTGTACAAATGAAATGTGCGGCACCACAATCTGGGTCAACTTAGCATATGTCGGGGTAACTACTAATTTTAACCAAATCCGCGAACTAATGGTTACAAATTAACACAAATGGCTAGAATCGAACATTAAACCATTCCCAATTCATTTCAATCCGCGACATTGCTCAATCCTAAGGTTCAATTTCAAAAACCTCATTTTTTATATTTTTATGATTTTCAATCCTATCTAATAATCAAATCTATCCTTACCAACATTTCTATTTCTAATTACAAATATAATTTAATCCGAATATGAATTACTAAGAAGCCTAATTGAAAAATTAATTGATAATCAAAACTAATAAAAGAAAATATTTATGAATTAAAGATTAAAAACTTACTCTAGACATGATTTCGAGTGTGAATTGGAGTATAGATCGACTCAAAATGTTTTTGGGTGAAGATTCAAGCAAAGAAACGTCAGTTTTTTATATGTGTTCTTTTAGTTTTTGTTTGGAATGAGAAAAATAACGTTTATACAAAATTTTCGTCCATAAGTGCGGCGGAATTTTGAAATGTACGGTGCACAATCTGTGCTGACAGATACAGTTTCTGTATTCTAAGCACACTAGACATAAATTCTCAAAGAAAACCTCCATTTCATTCGATTTCATAAAAGAAAAATAAAAAGATAACTAGGGAAAACATTCCCTTCTTCTAAGACTATGCTAAAACATCTAGGACTCTTAGATTTTGACTTTCGTTTTATTGATTATCTACATTAAAAGATAAAAATGAAAAAAGTAACTAGGAGCCAATGGTGCACTCCTCTTTTCCTCCATATCTTTAGTTATAGCAGAAGTTTAGAGGTGACATGATATCACTCTCCGTCTAACGTCCCGGGACTTCTCTATTGGTGTCCTTGCTCTCGTATACCTTCTCGTACCTCTTTCCACATGGATGAATTATAACCATGGCAACGTGTCCTTTACTATCTCCATATTTAGCAATGTTTTCAAACTCTCTCTTACCCCCCCCCCCCCCCCCGCCCCACTTGCCAATCCTTGTATTTCAATGAAACGGGAAGTGCTCCAAGCATCCCCACAATTTTCTTATATACACATATGTCAAAGAAAGGGTTGTGGTAGCTCCTTTTACTTAGTGATGCATCCAAAATTTCTTCCGGTTCTGTCCATGGTTGTAAATGTGGTCCATAAATTGGCATACCATTATCATCTCTTTTCACGGTATAGTACTTATTGTCTTCATCATCACTATCATCATGTTTCTTAGCCTTGAGTACATTATAATTTTGATGGACAAACCCATCAAAGCTAGTCATTATAGCTTTTCCAGCATCTATGTTTGCACCAATGGTGTGCAAAATTTTCCTTCCAACCACTAGTTGAATATCAGGATCAATTGGAATGTCGAGAAGCATAAAATCGGCTAGTAGTGAGTTGTACCAACTTGGCAAAGAACGCCAAGCAATCGTCCAAATCCCTCCGCGTAGGAGTGATCAAGCATTTTGATACGATCAAACCTCGGTTTGACTCTACCAACATCTAACATTTTGAATATTCCATATGGCATAACATTGACATTCGAACCGGTATCAACCAAAGCATTATAAGTAGTTTTACCCTCCAATCTTATTGGTAGGATAAAGTAACCCGGATCTTCTTTCTCAATCATCACTTTATTCTCACGAAGTATTTGAATAGCCACATCTTCAACGATCATCTTATACTTATCACTATATTTCAAAGTTTCGATGATAGGTCGATTCATGTTCAACAACATGACTCTTTCTTGAATATCTTCTTGCAATTCCTCCATTTATAGTTCTTCTCTAGTTAAAGGTTTGTTAATGGTGAGTGAAGGTCCTTTACCATTGTAGTTCAACTTGTAAGTGTGGGCGGGCTTCTTACCTTTGTTTCTTTTGTTTTTGCCTATACTACAAACAAGTCTAGGAGCATCGACTTCCTCGGTTTCAATGGGTGGAAAATCATCAAAATTAGTGTTGTCCAATATTGCATCAATTTCTCCAAAATCTAAGCTTTCATGGCACTTTTGGCCATAAAGTAAGTATGCCACAAGTGATGTCAAGTTGTGCATTAGCTTGCTTTAGGAAAGATCTCCCAAAGATTACACATGGTTCACAATCGTCCTCCTCCGGATTAACAAAGAATTCAACGAAATACAATTTGTCCTTAATCATGACAATGAGCTTCTTATCCACCTCTGTGTCTCTATTACGATGAGTTTTGTAGGTCAAGCCAAGCTCAACTAAAAATTCGTTACTGATCAAACTACGTTCCAACTCCAAATCTCCTTTCCCATCATAAGAAAATTTTCCTTCCACATGGCAAGGCATCAAATACTTCTCCCTAGGCATTAACTCTTCCATACGATAGAAAGTCAAGACCTTTTGGATCCCACTATCGGCTGAGTCCTTACATTCAGAACTGTCCATTCTCCTTCTGATTTAATTTAGTCATTGAGACTAATATGCTCATCCACTCCTAAGCATAGTCTACCCAACCTAAAATTTGGATCCATCTTAATCTTTATACAATAACACATCAAAAGAAACATTAGTATGTTAGTGCCATAAAATCCAAATGATATTTCATACCCTAAGGTTCTTAGGAAAAATGTTAAAACCAATGAACGTCTCAGTTTGAGTGTGTTATAAGTTATCTCACACTTCTGATTTTCCAGTTGTGCGACGAACTTATGAAATGTGTGGTGCACTTTTGCGCGACACAGGAAAGCCAGCGCACAAATGGAATGTGTGGCGCACTTCCTGCGACAAGGAATATTTTTCACAATTTTACAAATTCTAAACCAATCAATCCAGGTTATACGGTATTTCACATAGCAATTTTTTAACAAGTAATCAAATAAAGAAATCATTACCAAGTTTAGCAACATATTTCATCATCACTTGTTTTCTCATTTTTTTGTATTTTTACTATACCTAAAATTTTAGATAAATTACCACAAATCGTCATAAATATCAAACAAGACATACCAAAGCAAATTATTCTACCAACGAGCAAATTAAATAGAAAATGAAAATTTGAAAGTAAATATTTTTTATTTTTCTTTAAGTGTAATATAAACAAACACAAAAGCTCAAAAAGCATAAGTACACACAAAGCAATTCTCATGTTTTCAGCAGTAAGTGTTGAGAGTAAAAGGTTTTGGTGGTGTTTTAGAACTATTTTGACAAACATTTTGCTATTTTGATAGAAAGTACGGCGCACTTTTGACTACTTCTGCACTTTTTCTTAAAAACTTTTTCAGATTGCCAGAAATCTGTACGACATGTTTCGAAATTTTATGTTAATCTAGTATCTCATAATGTTTTAAACAAATAACAAAGCAATCCCCGGCAACGACGCCAAAAACTTGATGTTCGTTTCGCAAGTCTTAGATTTATATTACAAGAGATTACCAAACAATTGACTAGAAACACAAACACGGGCAAGTATACCCTATCATATATAGCATAGTGTTGAGGTAAGTCCAGTTCGTTCCACGGGATTGGTGCTATAAGATAAAAAACAATTATCTCTAGAGTGTCACAAGTTCTAAAGATATACTTATCAAATGATTAAAGGGTGCGTTTGGTTAAGGATACAACCATAGAAAAGATAGGTAGCAAAGATGAATATAAGCACATAAAGAATGTAAGGCAACATGACGATTAGTAGTCGTACATGTAACATCTAGTTAATATGACACGAAATCCTTTCGACCTATAGATCATGTTATACCAAAAGCATTAAGAATAGTTTATGCTGATTTCAGTGGCTTAAGAAATAGATAAAATTATGTAAGAGTTTGTTATGTGTTTTATTCCACTAATCGCGACAAAAGCGAATACCAATATTCATTGACTAGATGATAAGGAATCTATTCACTCACATGAGTACTAGTCATGATCATGAATAAACCAAACACATAGCAATAGTCAAACACAATAGTATCAAACACAAAAGTGTGGAAACCTAAGTTTCCTCGATCTTGTAGCTACTAGGAACGGATCTCATTCACTTGATTGAATCAAGGCGGAATAGAATGAAACACGTTTAACAAGGTGTTTAGGCACAAAGAACACACAGAATTACTCAACGATTGTTCATTATATTAATAATAAACAACCACTAGACGTGTATACATTTAATCCCACGTCTAGTGCAACACACGCTTTAGGTTTACATTGTATATGAAAGTTATATAAAACCTAATACCCTTGGTTCCTTTTATAGAGTAAGGAATAAGGTTTACAAGAGATAATAATGAATAAACATCTAAATATTCTATTTAGATAAACTATATTCTAAATATCATCCTACAATATCTTGAATATATCCTCTAAATATAATTCCATCAGCGTCTTGATATTTGTCAATGTATAGAATACACATGTCAGCGTCTAGCTTTCACATGTCAGCGTCTCTGAACAAACATCTTGATATTTCTTCATTTTGAGTTTCTGCCACATCAACTTTTAGACCCAACAATCTTCCCCTAGTTGATGCCGGCAAAACTATTTGTATATCTCTTGTAAGTGGTACATCATCTTCAAATTGCTTCCTCTCAAGTGGAGCGTGTATATCTTCCCCTTTTTGTCACATCAAATAGGGAAGGAAACAATGTATGAAATTGAAGATTCTCCAAGTGTAGACTCTGTGTAATGATCTTGAAGAAAAATAACTATAATACTTTTGATGTAGAAGTAGAATAACCCAAACATATGTTCCATGTCTTGTACTATTCACGTGACGTCGAACTTATATGAGAACGTTAAAGTATAAGCAGACCTCGATCTCTTGTCAAAATCCTCATCCTTTGTGAGAAACTGAGCACGATAATGTAACTCCTTCAAGTGATATCAATGTTAGTTTTCTAGATATGACAAGTCTTCATCACCAACCATGTAAGCACGAACTAGTTATCTTTAATGTGTAAGAGCAATTTACAACACCACGACTTTAAGATATGATAGAACACAGACTCGCGAAAATCTGCTTCAAGCATCAAATTTACCATAATAACTCTTCCCCTTAATCCAACACCTCTTCACGACGAATCTTAACGAAATAACATCTTCATATCATATGTAAAAGCCCTCAAATGGATAACTCTTTTACAACAGTTACATAATCTAATCAAGTATTACTCCAATAAAATACTTCATGAATTGTTGTTAGCTCACATAAAAATCATTCTGTTAGAAATACGTTTTTACGTATATTAGAAGTATCGGTCACTCCACAATATTATTAATGTTGTAATAGCTCGTAGTTAATGTGTGCTTATTAAGTTAAGTAAGAAACCGACCCATGGGCTTGTCATGGGTCGGCCCAAGCCCAAATAGTGGCCTTGGATATAAATACCCCTTTCCACCATGGAAAGGGGTTGGTTGTTGACATTCCATTTTCTCATTTGAATAAAATACACATAGTTTCTCTCTCACTTTCTCTCACTAGTTTCTCTCTCTAGGAATCTTCAACCCACTTCATATATTCATAGTTTATCAATATTCTACATTTGGTATCAAGAGCTATGGGATGATTTAAGGTAATGATTTGTGTTGTTTTTTAGTTTTTGATTGTATTAGTGTTCTTTAAGAAGATCCATCTTGATTCTTGGAGTTTTTGGTGATTTTGTGATTGGGATTAGTAGATAAGTATTAGTTTTTACTTATTTTAGTAGAAATCACAAAACTTTTTAGGTAACTTGGTAAAAATCTGGGTTTATTCTTCATATTTTTGATCGACTGTTACTCGAACAACCTTCTGTTTCCCAGTAAAGTTCCGAACCAAAAAGTTCCGGATCAAAAAGTTCCGGATCAACAAAAGTTCCGGATCAAAAAGTTCCGAACCAAAAGTTCCGGATCAAGGAAAGTTCCGGATCAAGGAAAGTTCTGGATCAAGACAAAGTTCCGGATCAAAAAGTTCCGAACCAAAAGTTCCGGATCAAGGAAAGTTCCGGATCAAAGAGTTCCGAACCAAAAGTTCCGGATCAAGGAATGTTCCGGATCAAGGTAAAGTTCCGGATCAAGGTAAAGTTCCGGATCAAGGGAAAGTTCCGGATCAAGGAAACTTCCGGATCAAAGGAAAGTTCCGGATCAAGGTAAAGTTCCGGATCAAAGGAAAGTTTCGGATCAAGGTAAAGTTCCGGATCATGGGAAAGTTCCGGATCAAGGAAAGTTCCGGATCAAAGGAAAGTTCCGGATCAAATCTTCCGAATCAACACTTCCGAATCAACAATAGTTCCGGATCAAGGGATATTTTACTTGTTTTTTCGACGATTTTTTAGAGGATTTAATCTTGGTTTCTTACAACAAAAACTCAACACAACTCACAAACTTTACTTCACTGCTCGATCAACCGATAATCTTTGTCTCTTTGAAGTGATCAAAATGAATCCGAATTCATTAGTGTCTCAGATGACATCACTTACGGACATTTCCGTCATTACGGGAACGGATAATCGTCCTCCAATGCTCATTAAAGAAGTCTTTGAAGCATGGCAAGGCCGTATGATGTCATACCTTAAGGGAAAACCGACATATGGGAGGCTTATGGTTAAGTCAATTCTAAATGGTCCACTTGACTATGGTACCATCGTGGTTAACAATGTGACTCGACCAAGGGAGTTTGAAGAACTTACACCAGCTCAACAACTTGTTGCCGATGCAGACGAAAAGGCTCTTCAAACCATTCTCCAAGCTCTTCCACATGACATCTATCGAATGGTAAGTCAGTATACGGTTGCAAAGGATTTATGGGAACGTCTAAAGGTGTTGCTACAAGGTACGTCTCTTACCAAACAGGAAAGGGAATGTCAGTTGTATGATCTGTTTGATAGATTCACGTACAGCCCAGGGGAAACGCTTCACGACTATTACTTCAGATTCACTACTCTCATGAATGATCTGAATGTATACAATCTCGTGATTGCTCCATTCCAGGTTAACACCAAATTTTTGAATACTTTACCTCAAGCTGAATGGGGTGAGTATATTACCGATGTTAAGTTAACCAGGGATTTGCATAAGTGCAATTTGGATCAACTCTATGCTTTTCTTCAGCAGCATGAGAAACACGTGATCATGCACCGTTCGCCTCGAGGTATGTACCCTGATTCTTTAGCTTTGATGGCGAATCAACCAAGCTTGTCACACAACAACACTCCTTATATCTTGGGACACCAAGCCTATCATCCATCACCTTACATGACACCAACCTTCCCCCAATATTCGATTCTACCGCAACCACCCACCTCACATCAGCAACAATATCGGTTTAATGCACCTTCATCACAATATGCTTCACAACCTCACCCATCAAGCATTGCACCTTATGCTCAGTCTTCATATTCTTCTTATCCAGAGAATGCAGCATATCCATCAAGCTACTCTGACCACATGAGTGTTCCTTCTAGTGCTTATGCAGCTCAACAAGACCAAGCACTGTATTGTGATAATGATGAAGTCCCCATTCCTGAATTCAAACAAGGAACTGATCCAGTTGAAGTGTTAGCCACTATGTCTGCTTATCTCACAAGGACTTTAAGCAAACGAGGATTTAGAGGACCAACTCCTACTAATAATCAGCTGAGGAATTCATCCAATTCTCGCCAACAAGCTACTATTGAGAATGGCAGGGTAATGGTTCAACCTATTCAACCTTATCAGGGGAGACCTACTACATCAACCACCAATGCACGCACGGTCAATCCTGCTCCAATGGTCAACACTCCTCCACGGGCTAATTCCACAGGCAAGTTGAGAATGATTACATGCTACAACTGTAAGGAAGAAGGTCACATGTCCAGGGATTGCAAAAAACCCAATAGGAGAAGGGATGGTCAATGGTTTGCAGAGAAGATTTATCTGGTAAACGCTCAGGCACAAGGAAGGGAACTTGATGAAGAGGAGCTTGCATTTCTTGCTGATCATGGGATTGCTGAACAAGACGTTGTCACCACACAGAATGCAGCATACCAAGCAGATGATCTTGATGCTTATGATTCAGACTGTGATGAACTTCAATCTGCACAGGCAGCTCTTATGGCAACTATCTCTAGCTTAGGGCCAGAAAAAAGATCTGAGGTACTTATTAACACCACTGATAATACCACTGATACTAGTATTCAACCACATCAAGTTGTGTAAGAGCGTGCTGATTCGAATGAGTCTTCGGTGGTGAGTCTTTCAAATGAGAAGACAATCAATGATAGTAATATCAATGTGAGTCCCCAGACTTTGAGTGAATCACAACCGGGAGCCATTCCGCATACGCATACTCCTGCTCAACAAGATTTGGTCATGGTTCCTGCTACATTACTTAGCCAAATAAATGCTGCACTCTTAGAAACCCTAGCTAAGAATAAGAATTTGTCTGATGAGCTTGCCTTGTGCAACGAGAAAGTTCAAACTTTGGAATTAGTTCCTTCGTCTAGTGTTCTAACTAATCCCGAATATGATCATTTTCGAAACAAACAAATGGGTCATTTGCAAGAAATTGAAACCTTAAGAGCAGATCTTTCTAACGAGCTTAAAGAAAAAGAGTTAGTGGTCACTAATTTTCAAAACCTTCAAACGGATTTTGAATTACTCGAGTCTAAGAAGAATGAAATGGAAATTAATGCGGCTAATAAGATTAGAAGTCTAGATTATTTGCTTTTAAGACAATACGCTGCCTCTCAACTAGTGCACTTATTTGATGCTTCGTTTAGAGAATTTAACTTATCACGTCAAAAAGGCCTTCCCCCTAACCCACGGTATGCAAAACAAGCTTTTAGCCATAGTCCAAGACTTTATAATGCAACCCAATTAGGATTGGTCTTAGACCCGATTGTTATTTTCGATGATCACACAAATAAGGATGTAGTTGATGAGAATCGGTCATATAACTTTGCAAAATATCCCGAGTGTGATTATTTTAAAATGAATCAGGAGCTTGCAAAAACGGATTTTAGAATTCGCTTCCATATGGATAAAGATCTCATCACAGCACCAACCTACATGTTAAATGAAGAAAACCCTAGTACACTTCCTACACTTGTCAAAATGGAAGGACCTAAGGGAATTCCAAAGGATCTTCCACCTGTTAGCACTGTATGGTTAAACTTGCAAGAGATTAATCAATACTTTGCTAGTTTTGACAAGGTCATTTTGGAATGTACGACTTCAAATGGCCTAAACGCCGGAGAATGGCCTTTCGAACACATGAACGAGGTGTTTAAGAATGAGATCAATCCGTTTGTCGAAAGTCTAAAAGGAAGTTTTGCATCTCTTTCGGAAAATCTTGAGTTTGAAATTGCAGAAGTTCAAAAAGTGTTTTATGAAATGGACACCGCTTACGAACTACAATTAATTGAAAAGGAAAAGATTTTATCCGAATATGACCGATTCTCGTCCCAAGTAATTTCGTGTGATGTGCTTACTACTGTGAATGTTAATTATTCGAATGAGCTTACATCCGCTATGATTAACTGT
This sequence comes from Glebionis coronaria, assembly GCA_025667525.1. Taxonomy (NCBI): domain Eukaryota; kingdom Viridiplantae; phylum Streptophyta; class Magnoliopsida; order Asterales; family Asteraceae; genus Glebionis; species Glebionis coronaria. Next base: position 284,549,844 of record CM046874.1, read on the forward strand.
GATGCTGTGAATATATGTGATGATGTGTGTGATCTCTCTGTAAATGATGCTGATACTGTAAATGAGGTAGATAATCATTATTGTCACGAATCTAACGCTGAATTTTTAAAGCTTCAAGATTCTTACAATTTACTTTCAAAACGCTTTAATCAACTTGAACAACATTGTATATCTTTAGAATTAAAACAACAAACTCAAAATGAGGATCTTTTGATAACAAATAGTTGTGAAAACAGTGTTGAGACGAGTGACAAGATGATTGCAATAGTTAAGGCATTAGAGGAAGAGATTATGAGATTAAAGAGAAATGTGTCATCAAATGAAACACTAAAATTGGAACTAGAGGCTGCAGAGACTAAAAACCAGGACTTAGAAATTAGACTTTCGTCTATTCTAGGGGAGATGGATCGGGCAAGACAGGGACTATCCGCTCTTTATGGTTCAATAGAAGAACGCTTAGCTTTTAATGCTGCACAGCAACAGTCTTATGTTGAACAACTGAACCAAAAGTGTGAGGAAATCTCTGACTTAAACATCCAGCTCATTGACAAAAACATGGTTTTGGCCGAGTTAAAGGAGACACTTCTTCTCACCCGACAAGAAGCTGTTAATAACTTAGCTACCAACTCTGCACCGTCGTCTAGTGCTCCAACAACCAAGTCAGTAGTGCTTTATAAGAACCCGCTCCATAAGAAAAACCCGGTTACCTACGATGATTATATGAGGAATGCAATTAAGCATGTAGATCTTGTTAGGGATATTTTAGACGATCTTTATGCCTTAGATCCCTCAAGTAGCTACTATTATTCAGCTCATGAATATATTAAGCGAGTTCAATATTGCTTAGCATATTTGCAATACATAGGTAAACCAGGTTCTGCACTACTCACTAATCGACCCATTGCTGTAACTCCATTCAATAAGACCCCAGGAGCAAAACCGTCATTGGCACCATCAAGTAAGGCACCTTTAAAATCTGTTGCTAATATTCCCACTTTGCCTTCTACAGGAGTAAAAGAGTCTACTAAGGCTAAAGGATCGCCACTCAAGAAAGATAAGATCAAGCCCTCCACTAGTAGTACCATCAAGAAGAAAGTAGAAGTTCACACTAGGAATATCAGTTCAGTTTTAAATAAAAAGAATCATGTTAAGACTAAAAGCTCTGCGCCTGTGCAGAAGCCTAAACCATTTGTGAATTCTGATTTGAAATGTTGGAATTGTAATGAATGTATGTTTTCCCAACGTCATGATTTGTGTCTTATTGATCATGTGAATGAAATGAATGCCATTAGGAATGATCTTGAATGGAAGCCAACTGGTAGAACTCGTGCCCAAGTTGGATGGCAATGGCGTCCCACTGGTAGGACCTTTACATTAGATGGAAAAATGTGCCCTTTAACTAGGAATGCATCAATTGAGGTTACGTCTCAGCGTCCTTTAGTTAGGAACACTAGAACTACAGTATGGAAACCGCGCCCTTTAATTAGGTCAGCCCCCACTATAGTGCCTATCAGTGAAGAAATACCTCAGGATTTAAGCCAACTAGAATCTACACCACCAACTAGGAAGAAGGCTAGGAAATCTAAGAAACCTAGAGTTAGCAAATCTAAGATTATTAAATCTGTACCTGCTAATAACAAGGAACATTCAGATTCCGATACCTCTACATTGTCCTCGTCTGGTGATATTTTCAGGTGGTCCAAATCATCCTCTGGTATTTGGACTCCGGTTGTTCAAAGCATATGACCGGAGATCGCTCGATGCTCCGAAATTTCGTCAGCAAGTTTCTTGGAACGGTTAAATTCGGTAATGATCATATTGCAAAGATAATGGGTTATGGTGAATATCAGATTGGAAACGTTACGATTTCAAGGGTATACTATGTAGAAGGTCTTGGTCATAATTTATTTTCAGTAGGACAGTTTTGTGATTCCAACCTAGAGGTTGCTTTTCGACAACACACTTGTTTCATCCGCAACTTGGAAGGAAAAGACTTGTTGAAGGGGTCTCGTGGTGCAAATCTTTATACTTTGTCCTTACAAGACATGATGGCCGCCTCTCCAGTATGTCTTCTCTCTAAAGCATCTAAGACCAAGTCATGGTTATGGCATCGCAGATTATCTCATCTCAACTTTGATGCTATTAATCATCTGGCTAAAAACGAATTAGTTCGTGGTCTTCCAAAGCTCAAATTTCACAAGGACCATTTATGTTCCGCGTGTTCAAGGGGGAAAAGTACCAAGAAATCATACAAGCCCAAAGCTGACGACACCAATCAAGAAAAACTTCATCTTTTGCATATGGATCTTTGTGGGCCAATGAGAACTGAAAGTGTGAGCGGTAAGAAATTCATTCTTGTTATTGTGGATGATTTCTCCAGGTTTACATGGGTTAGATTTCTACGTACAAAGGATGAAGCACCGAAGGCTATCATCACTTTTCTGAAATTCATTCAGGTACGTTTAAATACTACTGTCCGTCGAATTCGTACAGATAATGGAACAGAGTTCGTCAACCAGACTCTTCGTGCTTACTATGAAGATGTTGGTATCTCACATGAAACATCCGCTGCACGCACTCCACAACAAAACGGTGTCGTTGAAAGACGGAATCGTACGCTTATGGAAGCTGCTAGGACTATGCTGATTTATACGAACACTCCATTGTTCTTGTGGGCAGAAGCTATATCTACTGCATGTTTCACCCAAAACCGCTCTATCATTCGGAAACGCCATGGAAAAACACCTTACGAGCTTCTACATGATCGTAAACCCGATGTTTTATTCTTTCATGTGTTTGGTGCTCTTTGTTATCCAAACATTAATAGTGAGAACTTGGGCAAACTTCAACCGAAAGCCGATATAGGTATTTTCATTGGTTACTCACCCTCCAAGAAAGCATACCAAATTTACAACCGTCGTCTTGGTAAGATCGTAGAAACTGTGGACGCAGATTTCGATGAGCTGACAGCGATGGCTTCTGAGCAACGCAGCTCTGAACCCGCGCTTCATGAGATGGGAACCGGTGCTATTAGTTCCGGATTAGTTCCCAATAATCCTACTTCTACATCATTTTTACCACCTACAAGGCCCGAGTGGGATAAACTGTTTCAACCGTTGTTTGATGAATTCTTTGATCCCCCAAATAATGAAGTTCCAGCACCTGAGTGATAGCTCCAATCCCTGAAGTTGTTGCTCAAGCAAATGAAGCTTTATCTAATGCATCTTCAATTAACATTGAACCGGATGCACCTTTACCAAGTGATTCTCAAACTACACCTGAATCGTCACCCTTACTTGTGCCTAATGATGTTGAAGAGGATTCTATTGATCAGATTTAGATTATGCTCACCTACAAGAGCTTCCTTTCTTTGGTGTACTGATACTTGAAAACCCTTCAGCCGCGTCTACCTCAGAAGAAGCTCCTTCTATTGTTCACTCCAGACCACCACGGATTGAAAAACATAGCACCAAATGGACAAAAGATCACCCAATTAGGAATGTCACTGGTAATCTCGATCGACCAGTCTCTACACGCCATCAATTACAAGAGAGTGCACTCTATTGTTACTTTGATGCATTTCTCTCCGAAGTTGAACCTAAAAATTGGCAACAGGCTATGACTCAATCATCTTGGATTGAAGCCATGCAGGAGGAACTAAATGAATTCCAAAGACTTGAAGTATGAGAATTAGTTCCTCTCCCTGACAAGGTTAACATCCTTACTTTGTTGTGGGTTTATAAGGTTAAACTCGATGAGATGGGTGCAGTCTTGAAGAATAAGGCTAGATTGGTTGCTAGAGGATACAAACAAGCCTTGGGTGTCGACTTTGAAGAATCTTTTGCTCCTGTTGCCAGATTGGAGGCTATTACACTATTCCTTGCGTATGCTGCTCATATGAACATGATCGTCTATCAAATGGATGTGAAGACGGCATTTTTGAATGGTGAACTAAGGGAAGAAGTCTATGTTAGTCAGCCGGATGGGTTCGTTAGCACGGAGTTTCCTAATCATGTGTACAAGTTTAAGAAGGCTCTCTATGGGTTGAAACAAGCTCCACGTGCATGGTATGATCTCCTTTCAACATATCTCATCTCGGAAGGCTTCTCCAAAGGCAAAGTAGACCCCACTCTATTCACTCTCAAGGAGGACAACGACATGATACTGGTACAAATTTATGTTGATGATATAATATTTGCTACCTCCAACATAGAATTGTCAAAACGCTTTGAGAAGATAATGTCCACACGCTTTCAGATGTCAATGATGGGAAAAATTTCATTTTTCTTAGGTTTACAAATTTCTTAGAATCCCAGAGGCATCTTTATTAATCAATCCAAATATGCTCTAGAATCTTTAAAGAAATATAACTTTGATAATTGTGACCCCGTGGACACTCCAATGGTGGAGAAATCCAAGTTAGATGAAGATAGGAATGGGACTATTGTCGATCCAAAACTTTACCGTGGGATGATCGGCACCCTTCTCTATCTGACTGCTAGCAGGCCTGATTTGCAATTTGCCGTATGCATGTGTGCCCGGTATCAGGCTCGGCCTACCGAAAAGCACCTACATGTTGTTAAAAGGATCTTTCGGTATCTCAAAGGAACACTTCATCGTGGTCTATGGTATCCGAAAGATTCCTCTATCGCTTTAATATCATACGCAGATGCCGATCATGCTGGGTGTCAAGACACGAGGCGTAGCACTTCTGGATCTGTGCAACTCCTTGGAGACAGATTGATCAGTTGGTCTTCAAAAAGACAGAAAAGCGCTGCAATTTCTAGCATGGAGGCTGAATACATCGCCATGTCCGGTTGTTGTGCTCAAGTCGTTTGGATGAGATCACAACTAACTGATTACGGTTTGGGATTCAACAAAATCCCGATGTATTGTGACAACAAGAGCGCCATTGCCCTTTGCTGCAACTACGTTCAACACTCCAGGGCCAAGCACATAGACATTCGCTACCATTTCATTAAAGAGTAGGTGGAGAACGGAGTGATCGAGCTGTATTTTGTCACCACTGAGTATCAGCTGGCAGATATGTTCACCAAAGCCTTAGATCGAGGACGAATCGAGTTTTTGATCGACAAGCTTGGCATGAAATCATTCACTCCAGCGACTCTCAAAGAATTGGCAGAAGAATCAGCTGAATAGTGGTGGTAAACTATTCAGGCGTATCCTTTGTTCGTGATCATGTATATTATCGTATATATATAAACCGCAAAAAGAAAAATACAAAAATATAAAACCTTGAAAAACCATAAAAATATAAAACCTAGAAAAACCATAAAAATTATAAAATCAAGAAAAACCAAAAATATTTTTCGTTTTTTTAAATCGGGCATGTCTTTAGTACGGTAATATTTACGGCCTTAGAAATGTCGATCAGTATTGACACGGTGCCATAAATAGAGTCCGTATAAAAGTTGTACATTTTTAAAACATGCCCATTATGGCTTGTAGTTATTTCAGACAGCAACCCGGTTTTCATATTAAAGTCACGTATTTCATTGGAAAACGTTGGCTCACAACGGGAATTAATTTTCTCAAGCATGATTTACAAGCCAAATCATGCAAAGGGATCAAGTTTACTTTACAACTTGGTCTAACACGAGTTAGTGTACTTCTCAGTGCATTAATTTGTCAAAATAAGAGAAATCTTATTGCCACCTCGAATCAATCTTTTCAAGACATTAATTGGAAATTTTTTCATCAATATTTGACTCTTTAAACAAAGACTACAGCTCTTTAAATAGAAAACGGGTCATCGTTTAAGGGGGAGAAAATATTAAATCATTTTCATCATCAAAACGATTTTCAAAAGTGTTTGTGGAAATTTAATTGGCTAAATGGTTTATGAGTGATCTTGCTTTAGAATACGACTTGTGCTCGCTCAATGTGATAGGAATTGCTTTTAGATCTCGGAGTTTTGCTAATAGGATACTTAAGTTGTGTGAGGGCTATAATAATTATTTCAAAGAGTTAGACTAACGAGTGTTAAGTATCTTAACGGATGTTAGCCTAATAGGA